>JACGCM010000695.1:0-45279 GCA_014058105.1 Kingdonia uniflora
CCAAGAGAGTATCTAAAGACGATAACCGGTTTAAGAGGGAAAAGGTCGGATCCGTAGGGGAATACAGCAGATTGTGAGGGAAAGATTGACACTACGCCGATTCTGAATTTGATACTGAAGTTTCGGCATAAATATATTCAATATACTTTGGTTTTCTATAATTATAAAGATATGTGTTATCGTGAAGGATTATTCAAAAGCTATATGGTATCTATATATAATACTATAATATATAGCGTCTACAGAGATGTGTAAGAATGATAAAACTAAACTTGTATGCAGGGCGAGGTGAGAGGCATCTGTGTAGGTCAAAAATCGTTCTGTAGAATATTGTTTTTTAAGATGGGTAGGCGTCTATGAGAGTTTTATCCGACCTCGAGTAGGAGGATTGAGTATGATAGCGATGGGGGAGGAGGATTAGAATATTCCCGGGCGTCCCTGGTGTGGGATTTTACCCTACGGGTTCTGAGCTTAGAGAATTTGCTTTTAAAGCAAAGGTTATAGGAGGACGGGTAAATGTGTAGAGGTTTGCGACAGAGTCTAGGCGTCCGTTGTTGTACGGTTAGGGAGGGGGAAGAGATTTTTATCTTGGCAGTTGAAACATTTAAAAAGATGGTAGGGATAAATGAATAATCGCGTAAAGATTTCGATGGGATGTCCAGAGTAGGACCTTCGGTGGTACTATCTCAATTAGAGTTATGGGGGATAAGCCTCCCCTCAATATATTGGGCGTGGGAAAGGTTTATGGAATGAATGCAATTGGGGCATAACCTGTTAAAAATGAACGAGAAGAGTGGGAGGATAATTAAATAAAATTCTCATGTGACATCTGAACGATAGGTGGGGAAAGGGAGAAAAAAGTGAGGAGAAACCCTGAGGAAGTTACTGCAGTTTTATGGGGTGAGAATTTACGGCAATGGGGTGTAGTATTTTTGTCGCGAGTGTTACTCGGAGTTCGTTTTTTAACGAATCCAGATTGAACTTGGAATGACAAAATCATATGGGTGAAGGGTAAGACCTTCAAGGAGATGACGAGGAACTTGGACCTTTGATTTAGAATATGTCAAAAAGAAAAGTAAGTAAAGTATAGACATGCATCATAGATAAAAATATTGGTGTATGTTTTTTTTGACAAGTGTAGCTAATAGAAAAATGTTGTAGTACAGTGTGAATGAGTAGAAAGGAAAAAAAGTCTTTGGTTGACGAGGTTGCGGAGGAGAAGACGAAACTGGAACGGTGCTGGGGGAACTCGGCCTGAGTAGAAAGAAGAGAGTTGAAGTTTGTCAAAAAGGTTGTTAAAGGCTCAGTCTAATAGGTCGATGACTGGGGTCGCTGAGGAAAAAAGGCAAACAAGTGGGAAGAGGAGTTCGAGCTAAGACCATGGTCGGGCTTCAACTCAACCGAACCTCACGACGAGTAAAATAGCCCAAAAAAGTTTCTGAAGAGACAGAATAAAAAGGGGCCTTGCGGCATTTCGTTACCACTATGAGTGGTGAGGCGCGCATCACGGGAAGAGGAAGAGGGTTGCGCCTTTGGGGGCTCAGACGAGAAGGCGCAAGAGCGATCTGTATTAGTGGATGCCTCAAGAGGTGCGAGGAGAGGGCTAGGTTAGCGATTATACAAGAAATTGAAGAAACGACGTAAAATGGTACGTTTATATTATCAGATAGAAATGTGTTAATACTTGAGCTAGTATGAGGTCAAGATATTTTTGCAGATTGCTCGTCTCGCAAGGCATTTGCCTCGGGATAGGGAGAACAGGAATTGGAGCTGAGAAGGCGGAAGACGCGTGAGCTGGAGAAAATCCTGGCTCGAAGCCAAGGCTGACGCCCTGAAGAAAGTCAAACAGCTGAAGGGCTGCTCACGCCCAGCGATCGACCAATTACAGGTGAGATAATTGCCAATGTAGACGAGATGAAGGAGGAGCGTGACAGAGTAGGTTGTCCCTTGATGCTGAAGGTTACTCCAGGAGCGAGGTGGTGTCATAAGGCTGACACCTACGCTGAAGGAAGAAGAGGAGGAAGCAGAAGTAGAAGTTATTGGGAGTTTGTGGAGGTCTCTGGATGGTGTCTCCCCCAAACGGTGGTGTGATAACCAAGGGGGATGTTGTGTCCGAAGGGCGGGAGTGAGAGGAAGAGTAGACATGTGTTTTGTCAAAATATTTGGTACGCTAATAACTTCTGGCGTGGGAAAGGAACTTCTATATTGTGACTTTGTTTTATTAAATCTTGTGTAGGTAGTTAGAGCGATGAGTCTCACGATTAAATGACCTGAATTGGACTTGCAGGGACAAGGAGACCTCAAAAGCTCAAGTCTGCGCAAGCTGCGGTGCAGGTTAGATGGGAATGAGGTTGCTCAATCTTCAGTATCCAACACTAAGTAAGGAAATAGGATAGAACTGCATAGCAAAAATCCTAACGCTATTAATAACGCACATAGTGATATCGAAAGGGTGTCACCTTAATGCCGAAAGAATATTCATAAATGTTAATCTGAGAAAGACCCTCAACTTTAAGCTTAAAGTACTTGAAACAGATAATTAGGAAACACGTAATCTTTAGCAGGTACGTATATGCAGAAATGTGAGACTTTCTTGAATGAATTGTACTAAATCGCGATTGTATCAGTCGAATTGGATGTATCTCGCTCGTACGTGAGGATCAGCATCATGTGCAATCGGGAATTTGCCGAGCATTGATAGGATGAAGGATGGTTGCGTAACAAAAACAGGGAGGATCAATAGTAAAAGCACACTTCGATCTTTGAGAAAGTTAAATCATGGTCGTTCGACCTAACCTCGCCAGTGAGAAAAATAGTAGGGGAGTAAGACGGATGTAGAAGGATTACCGCGGCACTAGAACGTGCCGAGAATCTTCAACGTCAGGCTGGATACGTTAGCTGTGAAGGGGAAGCAGGTGACAGCTCAAACAGGATTCAGGCGCTGGAATGAAACTAGGAACTAGGTCGGATATGTTGGCTGATCTTAATAGATGCAGGATAGACCTGAAGCGAAGGACAAAATAATTGGAAAGATGAGGTAGTTGAGGGTGCTCGAGAAAATCGATCGGAGTCGGACGCCGCAGCAGCTAGCCTGCAACTTTGCAAAACAAAAACTATCCCCGTCAAGAATATGGAATTCGGAAGAAATGCAGCGAGGGTGAGGACTAACGAGAGAGTGCTTGACTTAAAGCCCAAAGGGACAAACCATTGCCTCGTGCCAAGAAAGCTGAGGTTAAGAGGCATTTGGGGGAAGTAGACTGTGATTAGGCTCCTCTGTTCAAGGGATGTGTTAGTCTTCGGTAGCTTAGAGAACTAGAAAAGTGATGTATCTCGAATTCGGGCATTTGCAAAAAAGGAAATGCAAATTTGGAGAGAGAGAAGAGCGAGAATGTAGCATAAGATGGATGCTACTATTATTAGGGGAGAAAGTTCTGGCGGGGGGAGAGAAGAACAGAGCTTCTAAGTGGATTTTCTAGTGAAGAGGAAGAAAGAGAAGTATTGACGGATTGCCGGCTCGAGAGAGGAGTGAACACTGAGTCTTGGGGTAATTCGTGCGCAGGGGTCCGGGGGTGTAGAATTACAAACCATGAACCTAGCTGAGTCGACGCAAGTTAGTACAGTATATTGCCAAATTGAAAAAAAAGATGTCATTTATGCATGATAGGGTTGAGTTGGCGGAATAATCGCATGGAAGGATACTGTGTTAGTTTAAAGGTACGTCTCGAGAGTGTTAGAGGGTTAAAGGCTAGATTTGCAAAAGGAGGTAGAGCACTGATGTGGCTTGATATGCATTGTAAGTATGAGTTTTATATTCTTGGAGATGAAGTTTAAAAAGACTTGAGTTCAGAATGGAGATTACCTTGTCAAAACTCTGTCACAGAAGGGGGGGGATGACACCTTGTGGAGCTAAATAGATTGAGGTAATGTCCTGGGTGCCATGGAGAACCCAACGGGGCCCCGAACTGTTTAACTAGTGAGAAAGAGGTAGGGCTGTGTGGCAACGCAAACTAAGGATAAACCTCTTGCTGATGGGGGGGAAAACATGCTGGACACTCTATCGGTTAGAAAAGTATTCTGTAATATGATTTTGACTTAAAACATAAGTAGATTGTTACAAAACATGGTATAGATGATGAAAGCTAGTAGACCATTGCCTTATCTGTGGCGGGTAAGGACTATACTGATATAAAACAAATTTTTACATTTAGTCTAATCGAAGAAGAAATGTAGAGGGGGTAGCTAGACCAAAGTGTACCCTTTGGGATCAGGTTATAAAAAAATGATGCAGAATATAAGAGATTAAAAAAACTAGTATGACTGTTGCCCTTATCTTATATTCGGTTAGTCTTGATATGGACGAGTTGTTACAATTTGTCATAAACGCAGAGCTGTATAGATTAAGGACGAAAACCAAGTGGTATCTTGATCCACCTACTGATTGTGGTCCAAACCCAGTTGTAAAGATAAGACTTAGTATTACTATGTTTTATCTATGTTTGCTCTCTTGAAGTGGAACAGTTTTCACCCACTTGCCACCCTCATCGATATGTAGAGATTCAGCTGAACAGTGCATCCTCGATCCAGAATACTGATGGGACCAACCAAGTTGTAAAAGATGACGACTAGTATTACCTAATGTTTATCTCTTGTTTGGCTCGTTGAAGGCGAACAAGTTTTCACAACTTGCCACCCTTTCGCAGATATGTATAGATTCAGCTGAACAAGTGGTATCCTAGAATAGCTACTGATGTGTACCAACATAAGTTGTAAACGATGAAGAATAGTGTTACTTCTTATCTCTTGTTTGGATCTTGAAAGGGGAACAAGTTTTCACAACTGCTACCCTCGCAGATATGTAGTGGTGAGCCAGCGAAGTTCTTTGATCGAACTTGGGAATTGGGGGATTGCAGCAAAGTCATTATCTATGCTGAAATCTGGGTGGAATGTGAAGTACGACTGTTTGTGAGAGATTGACATTAGTAAAAGAAAACTTTCATTGATAAGTTTTAGAATTTATTATTGGCTGGAAATAAGAATCTCATTTGGAATGGTAACAAACAGCGACGAAACAGAGGGAAATAAACCATAAAGTAGTAAAACGGACTAACGACTAGTATCGTTCAGTCGGTACGTGTTCCAAGATTTGAAATGGGGGACTACCTATCTTGTCATGAGATAGCATGATACCCGCCTGAGAGATCTGTGATATATGAATGACCCTCCAATGTCGGTTAATTCTCCAACGTGAGGGGTCTTGACGAATTGAAGAATTTCCCGAAGGACGAGATTCGGTTGTTTTGGAAGTGAGGCTCTGACTCAGTTATTGTAAGACTGGCAGCATATGATGGTATCGACCTAGGGTAGCGATTTTTAGGCGCGGGTTCTCGGCTTCAATCTATCATATGGAGATTGGGCAGGCAACTTCAAAACTCATTTCCTCGTCAGTTAGCGCGTGATCCCGAACTGAGATGATATTAAAAAGTTAATAAACGCTCCGTGCCATAAGGTAAGGAGGATGGGGTACACCGCGTAGAATGTCGGGGAGTTGTTTCGATTACACCCAGGACGTGAGGTAGGTTCTTGGACCCAATTCTTTTTCTGTCAAATGAATTCATTTTTTGAGTCCATTACGATAGTTTTGTTGGTGATTTCGGCCCTTGGCCATTGCATTGGAAGGTAATAGGATTTGATGGTGAATAGATGGTATTGGGGATTTAGGAAGGTTAGACTTTCCTCTTACGATTAGGGGCCGTTATTGATTACGAATAGGTGGGGGAAACCGAATCGAGTGATTATGTGGTTTTCGAGATAAAAGAGATAACATTTCTTCTCTGATGAACATAGTGGAATTGCTTCTACCCATTGCAGTTTGTAAAGTAATCGGAGATACGAGGTAAGAGATGGCGCGCGTACCTGGAGAGTTAGGAATTCAACCGCGGATGTCTAGTGCCATCTTTGAATGGGCAGAAAACCTGCTTGCATGGAGTTCAGAGCGCAGGAGCGCGTATCATATTCCATGTCTCGGCCGGTTCATATCTACGGGAATACTCTTTGCTTGCATGCACATGCCAGGCCAGAAAATATCCTGAGTTATACTCTGTTTGCTAATGATGTGCCACTACAAGTGGGGAGCCACAGTTCCTTGTGCATGTGCGCGGAGCAGATCGTAGCTTTTGACTTTGAGAGGCACTGAGCAAGCCAGATAACGGATAGCGGTTAAAAGCATTGCCATTTTTGGAGCAATCTAATGCTTCGAGTTGTTGATCAGGTGTCTGCGTTTTTGGATCTGTTGAAGTGGTCTGTGGTATTTTGTTGGCGACGCCGATGGTTAATCTAAGAAAGGCTTTCGCAAACCGTCGTTTCCCCGTTATGCCCCTAGGTGTTTATCGTGCATACAGTACAAGCGATCAATGTGGGGGTTGAAAGAGTTCGATTTAGAGATATCGAGCTTCTGTACCCACTAACCCCGGCTAGAATGCCCAAGGAATCAGCGTGGCTATTGTACCTTGAGGAAGATATTGGGGTTGCTTTCGCGAACTTACTCATTATCTGCTGACATAGGGTTGCGTATTCGATCATCTCCCATTCTTCTGGTAGCTGCTCAGAATAATGAAGACGAAACGATGAGCAATGAATCTAGTAAAGGAGGAGTTCGGGGACATCAGGCCCAGTGCGAGGTCGAGTCGTCTGAATGGGGGCTCATACTCGGGTGACATTATTTGACGGCCCAAAATCCAATGGACTAATTTCTCATTCGGTCATTGAAGGGTAAGCAAATACGATCCGTTTGGACCTGCGGATCTATCCGCGGTGAGAAGTCTCTACCCGACGTAGTGATCCAGCAGCTAATCGTTAGAATGGCTTGGAGTTAGATTTTCTAGCGTAATTTCGGCAAGGCCCGGGTTCGTGCTCCTACCAATTGGGATCTTACACTATTTAAAATCCGCAAGAAACTCAGCAACGGGGCCTGTCCTTTCTTAGCATGGACTGTTGTTCAAATTTCTTTATATTTTCCCCCAGACTGACTGGCCATTATTGTACTCTTTGTGATTGCTTTTTTTGGAAACAGAAACTTTCCGAAAGTGGTGTTTCGTTATCACTTGACGGAATGTTATTGGAAGTAGTGTTTGAGTTTCTGCGAAGTGTAAACAGGGTGGAATAAGTTTCTCAATTTTAGAGTACCTTGCTTCTGCTGGCGTGTAAGTGTTTTGCTGATGAAGAAGCAATTGGTTTCTCAAGTTCCCTTGCATGTGTGAGATGAGAACTGGAGCTAAGAGAAGTGTTGTGACTATTGAGGTGGATTATCAGTTCCTCATTACCTATTGAGGTGCTCATTATGGGAGACCTCCCAAATAGATTTTGAGATCTGAAAAGCTGCTTCGCATTATGGGTCCATGTGACTTCTGCGGTGGCTGGACCTTTTCTCGCTTGTTACATCCTCGGAGTAACAGGAATAGCCAACGGCCAGTGGTATGAAATTTAGAGAAAAACGGTCGATCGCGGCAGTCTTGCCAGCGAGTTTTTGAACGGCTTTCGTTGTCTTTGGAGAAGGCATGTCGAGGAGAGCATAGATTTGATCTGGATCAGCCTCAATCCCTTTCTTGTTGATGAGGTGGCCTAGGAAGCGGCCAGAATGTACTCCGAATTGACATTTATCTGGATTAAGATGCATTATGTAAGATCGAAGGATGTTGAATATTGTGTTGAGATCTGAGAGGTGATTTTATGACTGTATGCTTTTGCACAAGAGATCATCGATGTAGACTTCAATGATTTTTCCCAGGTGTGTTTTGAACATAGCAGTCATCAATCGTGGTATGTGGCTTCTGCATTTTGAGCCCGAGGGCATGACTTTGTAACAGTAAAGGCTACTTTCGGTGATGAATGTTATCTTCTCTTGATCTTCTTCCAGAAGTGGTATTTGGTTATATCCTGAAGCAGCGTTCATCATAGATAGGAGATCATGGCCTGCAGTGGAGCGATAATCTGATGAATGTTGAGAAAAGGGAAATTGTCCTTTGGGGTGTGTTTATTCAGATCTGTAAAATCTACGCAAACGCAAACTTTTTCGTTCTTCTTTGGGATAGCGATAATGTGGATATCCAGTCCGGATACTTGGCTTCTCGCGAATGAATCCAACCTTGATCAATTTCTCAATCTCAGTGTAACTTCATCTCGAAGATGAGGTGAGAGTCGTCGCTATTTCGGTTTGGCTGTTGGGGCATTGATATTGATGGCTAACTTGTGGCAAGCCATAGCTGGATCGACTCGGGTATTTTTCGAAAGACCATGCAAAGACGTCTCGATTAAGTTGCAGGAACTGGATGAGAGCGTCTTTCTCGTGCTGCACCAGCTTAATTCTGATGAATGTGCCTCTATCAAGTCCATCAATGTTGACATATTATGTGGGCTCCTCCGTAGGTGAATCGGTCGTCGAGGTGATCAATTTTCTGTAATTGCTATGCGGCCAACTGTCCAAAGTATCTAGTATGGCAGAGACAGAGTTTCACAAGCTCGAGAAAGTTTATGACTACCTCTGATCTCGTAAATACCGTTATTATGCTTGAATCGAGTGCTTGATGATAAGGGAAGCGGTTGCTTCCATGTTGTGTATCCAGCAGCGGCTCATAATCCCAAGATAGCGAGACTTGGCATTGATGACATAGAAAACGACGTCGATAGTGGTTGGTCCTACGGTAATAGGTAAAATAATATTGCCTACTCATTCTTCCCTTGAGCCATTGAGCCCACTGATATCTGTGTCGCTCTGAATGACTTGGTCGGCTAAACCCATCTGGTCGATTGTACTAAGGAAGAGAATTTCAATACCGCTTCCAGTATCGACCATCATTATGTGCATGACAAACTACTTCATCTTGAGCATTATGACTAACGCATCATGATGTGGAAATTTGACATGACTAGTATCCTAATCCTCAAAAGAGATTCCTAGCCACCAATTGCTCGACTCAGGAAGAAGTTTGGTTTCTTTGTCTTGAGGTGTAAGATCACAGCATTCAGAAAGTCTTTTGCGCTTTGATCGGCTGGAATTGTTGATCTGATTGATTTCGATCATGTTGCTGAGGTGCATGTAGTAGATATGCTTCTCCTCAGCCTTGTCGTTGACCTGAACAACTTCGAGTTGTTTCTTATGGTTGCCATCCTGGTACGACTTTAGGTCAACAATGTATTCAAGCATCCATCCTTCCTTGAAAATGAGCTCGAGTATCCGCTGTTTAGCATAGCAATTGTCAGTAGAATAATGATTTACCTTATGGTGCAGGCAAAATGGCCGGCCCTCGATGGGCTCCAGTGGTCAAGAGGTATGGTAGAGCGGGTCTTTTAACAATAGTGGAAAAAGTACGAAGACTCGGACGTTCAGCTTTGGGAGGACGGGTTTGTTTTATGGACCGCTTCTCCGAGGGTACTCAGTATTCCCCTTGGTGCGTTTATGATCTCCCTGTTCCTCTTTAGGTTCACTGGTCTGCTCTGCAGGTGGGGACTTGGTGGAGAGAACAGACTTAGTAGACTTTTGTCGCTCAGACATCATCCTCTTTAAGTCGACGTAACTGTTAACCTTGGTGATCATCTCCTCCAACTTCGTAGGCTTGTTAAGGAAGATGTATTTCTTGGCTTTGCAATTGAACCGGAGGGCATTGGTGAATGCGGTCACAGCTGTCTTTTGGTCGAGGTTATCCACTTTTCTTGCGAGCTCTAGGAATTTCTTTGAAAAATCTTCAAGCTTTTCTCCATGTAACTGCTTAAGACCGATTAGAGTATACAAGTTCTCTTCTTTATCTCTGTTGTGGGCATATGTTTTGATGAACTGTTTCTACAGCTGATCAAATGTGTAGATAGATTTCTCAGGAAGAGAGTGGAACCATCAGAGTGGCTCTTCTTGTAAACTTGTGGTGAACAGTCGGCAGAGAATATGGCTGAAATTGGAGTACAACCCCAATGAATCGCGCTATTGCTGGATATGCTCCTTCGGGTCTGTACCTTTGTACTTGTGAATTTGGGGAGTATGGAAACCTTTCGGCATTTCCATATCGAATAGTTCTTTGGCAATCGGACTTCCTTGTAATATCGTGGTGTCGTCGGTAGTACCCAGAACTTGTGCCTCGATCAGTTCCTTAATTTATTGATCCATATGTTCTTTTGTGACATAATGATGTGTTGGTTGAATTGCTGGATGTGCTGGCAGGGGATGATGAGTCCTTGTACCTTTACTCAAACGGTCTCGTGCTGGAATCTGACGAAGAGATCGCTGGTTTTCCTCCTGATGAATGGGAATCTGGTGACCCCGACTGATTTCTGATTGAACTTCTCGTCCCAAATGGATGGAGGGTTACGGCCCATGTGGTAGATTTCTAGAGATTGATTTACTGGTGACCCCCTAGGTCTCAACCTTTCCCTTGCCGAAATGTGGGAGGTCTCTGGAAGTTGATTATGACCTCTGGCAGGAGGGGCCTGCTGAGTATTTTGCAGAGCTTCGAGTGTAGTCTGCATCGTCGTTATCTGATCTTCGTGTCGTTGGAGCACTGTCAAACGAGTTTGTCGTTCTGCATCGAGCTCTTCTCTCTCGGAGCTCGCGATCTTTTGTCAATTGAAGTTCGAGCTCGGCGCGTTTCTCTACCTCTGGGTGGAGATTCGCCCGTAACTCGGTGAGTTGTCCCGGATCCACAGAAATTTTGACCTGAGTTCCTGCGGCCTGACGTCTGGAAGAAACCATAGTTGAAAATTGAAATGAAAGGCTGCCTTAGGGTATCGTGGAAATACAATTTTTCCCACAGACGACGCCAAATGTAATGGCCAAATTTCGTAGCTCGATACGATTAGGAATTAGCTATCACACCAATGAACATGTTATACTACTCTACTAGAAAGTAAGAAATGAAGACAGGAGCGTGGAAAACCTCTGAATAGGTAAAAAAAACACGACCTCGTATGGAGGATTTTTGTAAAGTATTTTTATTGTTTTGAATGGATATCTCTATTACAAGTGATCTCTAGAATATAAAAATGCATTGGATCTCGTAAATAAGAAGTTTAAGTAATTTTTCTGGTCCCTGTCTCTTCTGGAACTTCTTTTTTTTATAGGTTTCTTCACGGTTCTCCATCATGCTAGAGCATGTTTTCCGAATAATGCGGTTTGACTGAATAACTGACGAGTTTGTGGGAGACAGGTGTTTTTGACTGAATAACGTTTTCCGGGTTTAGCTCGACACACGTTCTTGAGTAGTTCGTGGGGCTGGGTGGAATGTTTGACTGGAGTGTTGTGTACTGAAATTGCGTGGGCCTGAGATGGAGGTAAACCGAACCGAGTGAGCTCGATTATGAGTGAGGTCGAGGAATAAGCCCCTAGACATGCAATAATAAATTTAGGAATTTACGTGTACCTCAGACAACAAATGAGTAGAACGTCCAGCTGCAAAGATGAGATGAAGTTCAATTAAATATCTACAATATTAGAAGAATATGGATTCATGTTCCAAAATACAGAAAAATGCTTAATTACTGATTAAGAAGCCATGACAACAATAATAATGGTCGACACCATCAGATATATCAAGCTGAAATTACTAGATCCAAGAAAAGAAAGTTGCAGCCAAATTTAAACGTGGACTAGTACATTGTGAGTTTTGGGACCAATAAGTAATTAACAAAGTCCGTGCAAATAATAAAGCTCTTCGGAGAAACAATATTTATTACATATTCACTGTTTTTTATTTTTGGACCCTGAATTACTAGGGACCGTCTATAAAAATCCAACATTCAACGTCTTGCAAGGTGCAGTTTATTAACTGATTAAAAATAAAAGAAAAAAGAAAACATCCCTACTGAATCTACAATCTTCAAAAGAAAATAAACAATGATATAGGATAATTGGTAGGCTTCGGTAGGCTATTCTTTGGAGCCAATAAAAACTAGCATCAGCTGAAAGGAGCTATCGCACCTTGAATTTCATCCTACAGCCATTAGGGAAAGGACACAGGGTATAGCCAGAAGTGACCGGAATTGAAAAGTTTGAACACATGGAATTTTAGTAAGTCATAGAACCAGTATAGAAATGGAACTATCAAATGAACTACAACCAATAGATAGCATAAAAAAACAACTAGGCAAGGAATAATTATGAAAAACAGTTCAAGGTCTGCTTCAGTCTTCCAATCTTCCAAGAAAAATATAGTTCTGAACTTTGTGAATTATGGAGATAAGTATGATGGTACCACATGTTTATAAGGTGAGATTTTAAAAAGAGATGTTCCTGACTAAGATTTCAACAGTGATAACAAGAACTTACATCGGATGTCTAGAAGAAAACTAGTAAATCAATGTGAGGAACTTGGAAATAAAACAAGCAGCTAAAAGCACAACTAGAAAAGGAATACCTAGAACAACATAGATGCCCTCTCCGGAAAGCGCGTATGCAGCCGCCGCACCCAAACCAGAAGTGGCCTGTCCACACACCGAATTCATTACATTAATTCAATTTCAGGCCCCACAGAAAGAATTAACAAACAAACAATCAGAAAGACTGGTGTGGCCTCACTTACGCCTGTAATAACACAGACAGGCCGTCGCAGCCGCCCATCTGGTTCTGTTTAAATATTTGGGGATAAACGAGGGAAGGATTGGGATTTCCACCACAACTGCAAGTAGGAGAAGATTATAAAGAAGGTCCACAATACTGCCATTCTCCAAAACTGGGAAGATAATACGAACATCATTGCCTCCACTAATTCTTTCATTCTCTAAAGCTAGGTTTACATGTATACGCGGATGCATCCTACACAAAACAGTGGGAAAAAGTCGTTCGTTGGACAATTTATGTTTTTAATCTGCATAAATCAATATTCATAAAAATTGGATTAAACTCACTATAGACAATAGGTTATCAGAGCTTACATAGTTAGGTTAAAATAAAACAATAAACTCACCACACCTCAACCCCACAACACTGACTTACATCCATCAATATGATTGACTTCAATGTCGACTAAAAAGTACGAATCAATACCCTTAACATTATTCTCAGTTAAAACATTCAGATCTCGTGCAATAAAGCTACACACTTTGACTATTTTCATTCGAGCAAATATTAACATCTAACTAGTTTTCAACGCAATTAAGTTAGTAAGCTAATCTAAATTCTCATTTTCATTTGTGCAGTAAAGTTAATGATCTCAGGCATAAGTAGAAGTTACTCAAGTATCTTTGCGCACAATTTTGCTTGCCTGCATACTTTGTTTTGTAAATACTTAGTGCATAGCCGAGAAGGTTTAGTCCCAAAAACTGAGAACCAACTCATCTTTCAAGTTTCGAGCTTGAAAATTTAGTATATAATGAAACATTATAGATGTCCCAAGAGAATAAAGATAGTATAGGCAGTGAAAAACAGTTTAAGAGGTGAATTAAAGCATTTCGATCGAAAGGGATTCGTCGAGAGAAAAAGGATTCATGGGATCATTGTGGTTTGGATAAAACTATATAAATATAACTAATTTATACCACATGACTACTCTCACAGGCATTTTTTCAAACAGTTTACTAAAAGTTAACAGTTAAACCCAACTCACCCAAAAAAATGGCCCCAACAAAGCCTTGCAGCGTGTGAGCTCTTCAAACGTGAGAAAACTAATCTCCTTGGAGATTCATAATTTGATATTTGTTGTTTTACAAGAACAATGGATCAGAACTTCTTTGTTGCCACAGTTCCTTTCATTTTGCGCTGTTTTAGAAGAACAACAGCTGCATCGTATAGAATTTTACTTTTGCCAGTTTTCAAGTATAATTCCGGACTCCTTTTGCATCTCGAAATCCACCAGGCCGGCAATCAGACGAATTGCAGTCCTAGTTATAAGTCAATCTCTGATACAATCTAAAAAGACAAACTTTGGATCTTCGCTTAGGCCAATATCTTTAGTATCAATCCTGCAGATGTTGCCTTCAAAGTTTATGAGCAATTCAGATTTTCAGTCACATATTGAGATTGATAACAGCATTTCCACAAAAAATCGTAAAATGAATTCCAGACAGTGATAACTAAATGATAATGAAAAGTTTACATTGATTAATGGGTCAGAATTAGAAACACTTCGATAATTACATGAGATTCTGAGAAAATAATAGAACATAAATTTATCAGACACGACTCTTCAACCGCTAGTTTTGTACATATATATGTGTGATCTCTGTTTCTTCTGACAAAAAGAATAGCTGGGCTTGTGAGCCTCGAACCCATACCTGTGGAAATTCTTTAGCAATCCATAGTGTTTTTACGAGACAAACCAAATATGTGCAATACAACCAAGTCGAGAGCCGTCAAGGTTTATTTAACTCCGATCTGTAAGTCACCTGTCTTTTTAACTCTCATGTCAAGCTGACAAGGATTAACTCTGCCAGCAAAATCATGCTCATCAACTACCCCAAACAAACGAGAATATGTTCTTGCTTGCAACTCCGGTGATTAAGTTTTTACTCTGCTTCCTCAGCATCTCCTCTTGAGCACGAACGTCACCCTCCTTCAGTAACATTTTGAAATGACCCACAGATTAGTACTTAGTATAAAGATAGGTTAGAATTGAATATTCTACAAAGAGGGACGTCTGAAAAGCTACGGAATCTTTATTTAGAGATTAAAAGAGATTGCTGCATGTTCGGATCACATAAGTCTTAACAAAATAATGAAATATATTGCTAAGTTTTTTGAAGAAAAAAAAAAAAAACAGAGAAGAAAAGATCTACTCTTCTGGCGCCTAAGGCACAAGGCCTCTGAGTTAAAGAAAGCAGACTTAAGCCGAGCACTTACAAGAAGAGAGTATGCACGAGCAAGTGATAGAAGTGTTGGGTACAACTCCAGAACAGAAAGAGCAATCTCCTCTGTTACCTGTGAGACCTGCATCCATAAATAAGTAACAACTGAAAAAATAGCGCACACTAATAGAGTACGACTGGCATTAGAATAAGAATTAGAATTAGAAGAAAAACAATGCATTCTGCTAACGACAAGAAAGAGCAGAAATTGCAGTTTCTTGGTACTAACTACACAGGAATAGGAGGGATCCTGAGGGGCCATAATGGGAGAGGGTTGTCAGTATTTCATGGGGTAAGCGGGTCTATCATTGTGTGTGGAGGGTAACCTTTGGATTTAGTGCCGTCTTCCTCGTCTGCGCTTTCAGGCTTTTTGTTTGTTTGTCTTTCTCGTTAAGGCCACTTGTTAGGCTATTCTTGTATGCATATATCTACAGCTTCTTACCATTGTGGCTTGAAGGTGCTTTTCTTGATTTAATGAAATCTCTTCATTTATTCAAAATTAAATATTATCTTACTTTCCCATTGATATAATCTAGCACTTAAGAGTTATAGTGCTGAGCATACAGATGAATACTAAAATAGGTTTCAAGAAAATTTAAGTTGCATTTGACTCTATATTAGCAGCGCAGATGATTTTATTTTTTATTTTTTTGCTGGCCAAGCTGGGGTTAGGTGTACCTCATGAACCGTGATTTATTAATAAAGAATAGGAAGAATTACAGCCTTACTGACTCGCACTCATACTTGGCACCAGAAGTTTTAATTGTATAGAGTATCGTACCTGCATAAGTTGGACAGCGAATACGTCACTGACTGTCATTTTATCAATGTCTTGACACTTCTTTAAGAAATTTTTATAAGAAGGGCAGATCTTTGTGTTTCTCATTTCATCATTGGTGATATGTGCCTCGTAATAGTTGGTTATTGCATGTGTGAGATATCCGTACTTCCTCAGTGTATTACCCAACCCACTTGTTATCTGCACATCAAAACCTTCTAGAATCTCCGGCGTAAAACACCTGCAATTTACAAAAACATACACATCAAGTATGAAGAATATAGAGTGGGTCATAAACGTGTACTCCCTAAGGTACAACAGTCAGCCAAAAGCGTATAAGCCTTTTTTAAGTCATAACAATTTTGGCTTCACGAAGAATGTCAATGATGTCATGGATTGCAGTGGGAATAGGATATGAAGTTTGATCTATTTAAGGTGAAGTACACTGGGTTAGATTAACTAAACATTTTTTTCGTCACCCATAACCCAATATAATATACAATTATGTTGATAGTCAAAACAACTTTAAATTCCAAAAAAAAATTCATTACTTACGCTGTTTTGATAGTTTCACCTGCTTCATGAGAATTTGGGTCACCTTCCACTATATATATATTAATCTCTGAAGTCCACATCCCTAGAAGAAGAAAAAATCAAATCATCAGAAAAGGTTATGTTGCATGTATCATAACATGACGTCTACACATGTCACGGCCCAGCCCGGGACCGCCTCTACAGTTCCCGGAGTGCAGCGGAATAAGGGACCGTGCGGCGTACACGAACGCGCGGTCGGCGTGTACCAGTCATCATCACGGGCGCGGCGCGCCAGTGGCATACAACCCACGGATGCTAGAGCGACATCCGGATAATCCTGGATACTCGTGAGGGGTCATCGAATATGTATTCGGTATAGGCAACAACGCTGAAGGTTCCCTCAATAATCCCTACAGCGTAATCTCTCGCGACGCGCGCGAGGTACGAAAAGCACACCTGTCCTGTAGTGGATCAGGGTAGCTCAATATGCCGGTTTCCACATAAGGGACTCATATCTCAAGGGGCGACGAGCCTGGACTATTTATATTGTCCATCTGCAAGGGGCGGTGCGTCTCGGATAGCCCGCGGGGCATAGCGGCGCCATATGAAGCCCTCTTTGGAAAACCGGCCCGCATTGCGAGACAATGTCCCCTAGCCTTCCCTAGGCCTAGGAGAACTCATAACTATCCATTGTAGATAGTCCATGAGCCGGGGTCCTTGATGACCAAGCATTAAAGCTCTTTTAGTCATGGGGAGGATCGGACCAAGGTTCCTCCTTAATATAGCTACTAAGTAAATAGTCAATCTCCAAAAGGAAACGTTAAAACATGAGACGAAGCGTACTGGCCCTTTTCGCCCCCTTAACCGAATCCGATTGCGACGAAACTTGGCGTACAGCTATATTAGGATATAGAGAACATATACATTCGGACAGAACTCAAAACGCTCGGGTGGATTTGGCCGGCGTTCGGTAGGTCGTCACAACACATGTCAGTACACTAGAACATACATCTAACGCTAAAACACCATAGGGAGCTCGGAAACCTAGAGATAATGGTTTAGGTATGTGGATGAATATGGCTACTGTACTTAATATTATCAATGAGTGGTGGCTATCTCTAGAATCCTTCATTCCTCACGCACAGCGAGCCTGGGACAACGTAAAGTATAAAGACCTCCTTTAAAAGAATCTGGTTTAGCAATGAGATTTGTAAAAGCTTAAAGTCCTATTACGATTGTTCAAAAGGGTTGGTCTCTTCGGACAAGGGAACATCTTCTAACGTTATCTTTATTGGTAGTGTTCTGTAGGAGGGACTTTAAAATGCAAGGCCAATTTTGTATTTGCATGATTTGGCCTTCATTAAAATTCAGGACTACTGAAATTTTGCCAGAGTGCTTAGGAAGAAGCAACGTAGAGAAAGGCGCTCAGAAGTAACTATTCATCATCTAATAGTGGAGGGACAATTAGCTACAGAGATTTTGTAGTAATTTGATAACCTCAGAAAGCAGACACTCTTCTCTGGTTTACGCTTTGATTATGTTAACCGGAAAAAAAATGTCTCAACCATCTCTCCTTGTGGGTTTTTTACAGTCCGAGAAACCATAAAGAGCAAAAAGGTTCAGTTCAAGAACTCTTCAATTTGATTGTTCCAAGTAAAAACAAATTATTGATGGAAACCTTGACATTGAGTCCATTTGCTGAAAAAGGTAAACTTTGATAGATGAAATAATCTACCCTACTCCGGTGCATTTTTTTGGATAAGATAGGTTTTGGTAAAAATAACAGGTGATTTCTTGTGGTTTTGAATCGAGGTTTATTCAATTTATTTTCAGGGATAGGCTGGATCTAGTCCAATGTATTTATTTTAGACTTCAAATTATTTCAATAAAGGTAGGGCCTGTCAAACCCCAAACATCCTCTTGGTCATGTTACTCGAAATAGCTAATAATTATTTGTACGAGGTCAGTACCGTGAGCCTCAATTTCTGATCTCGATAACGGCTGTCCTTAATCAAAGAAAACAAATCGTCAACGTGTTTTCTCTCCACAATAAAATCAAGCACATATTCGCTTCCAGTATATTTGTGCTTTGCTATCCAGAGTTCATCGCCAACTTCTAAGCGTCTAACCTGCACGAGTACGCATATGTGAAATCAATATCTGTTGTGTAAATATTAAATATATTAGAGTTAGTATTGAAGACTTATTAGCCCAATATTACTCTCAACTTATTCACCATATCCTAAACGGGGATTTAAATAGAGGATTCTCGTGGAGTTCAAATTAGAAACAAACAGAAACAGTAACAAATCTAGCCTAATCAAAGACCCCAATTTAGCAAGTAAGGATGGATTGATTTGATTCAACCTATCGGATACGTGTGTCGGCCTCCCCACAGGTACAAGAGTATACGACACAGTGACTTCAGAAATACGGACCCAGCCATACACTTTAAAAATACTACTTTCTTCTAATAGTTATTCTAGTGTGAAAAACACGGACAGAGCTATACACTTGAAAAATGAAAAATGAAAAATACTACCTTCTTCTAATAATTGTTCTAGTATTAGTTGTATTCTCGTAGAAAATGATAGTATTAGCAAGGCTCAATAATCATTTTTTCGTTTTCTCCACTTCGTGTATCAATGTAAATAGCAAGCTTAAATTCAAATCTCAATGTATCTCTTTTTATTTTCTACTGATCTCCTTTTTTTACTTCCACAAGGATTTTGGTTTCACACACACCCAATGCTGCATAATAAGTACTAACTACTAAGATGTGTGTCAATGTCGAATACATATTATCTTTTTTTCAGTCAAACCAGACACTAGTACTGATTTGGCGTAACATATCACAAATTATGGTATGAAGGCGTGAATCTTGTAAACAAAAAGAACCGCATTTGGTAAGCAGCAAAAATGCAGCATCAGCAACAAACAGCTTGAGCAGATCAAGAACTCCAACAGAATATGATGCCATGGATACTCTGTGCATAGAAAGAAGCTAATGGTTTTTTTTTAAGGAAGAAGATAGAAAAAGTGGGTTGACTTATTCAAGGATGGTGGCGGTGTTGAACGAAATGGAGAAGTAAAATGGATAAGTGATGCGGGAATAAGAAATGGATCGGAATGAACAGAAGTAGCTGGATTAGACCTAAATGGACGGCATTGATTGTAGATAATTTAACTTCTTAGTAGAATAAGCACTTCTGGCTGATCCGACAAGTCTAATAGGTGACTAGAGAAATATGCAGTCATGGAACATTTACTGATCGACCACACAGTCAAACAAACGACATCGCTTCAAAAACATTATCCAATAAGGTTCTCGAAAAGAAAAAAAAAATCTCTTCAAAACTCTCAAAATAAAATCCGGACCAAAATCTAAGTTTTCTAGAAAAACCCTAGAGCTGAGATAGGGATTACAGCGAGAATGCACTAACAACAGCAAGGAATGCGTTCGAACTGCATAGAAAGATGAGAACCAGTCCTGTATGCTTCGACAAAAAAAAAAAATCTAGGGAGAGAGAGAGGCTATCCAAAAGAAATAGTTGAACATGGTTATTTCGAGCCTCAGATCCGAAAGTACCATAAAGAAAAGATTTTGGACAAAGTGGTGATGTGGAAGCTGCAGGTCTTCAAGAACCTATTGTCTCTCTCACCATGCAAGCATCTAATATATCAAAGATGCTACTGAAGAATTAAGTCAGTTTGGCATTACTTAACTTATTTACAAAAAATAAACGTGAATTTTCAATAGAAGCTTTTATAGTCTCAATAAGAAACCACGTAAATGTCTGACAAATCAAACCTAATCTCAGATACCTACTTGCTCACCAAGTAACCTTGGGATTACGCCATCTAACCGTAGACACAAGAGATTAGTACGGATTTGGTGTAGCACAACACCATATTATGGTACTTAGTACCAATCTATTATTTATAGCATTACATATTTAACACAAGACAAAGATCTGTAGTGATGATGTTTCAGCATCTAGATTCCACATGAATGTAGATGGGTGGACAAGTTGTGTTTCTACAAATTTGTAGTTTTATTGTATTTTAAAATTACATAAGGGTATACTTGAAAAGAGACATATTAAGAAGTGAATAAGAACTCGGCATCAAAATAACAATTAAATAAATTTAAATTGGTTATATATTTAGATAAGAAACCACGTGTCTTAGTACCCAACCAGGCCGAGCCCTAGCCCAAAACCACCAAAGCATAGGCTTTGGGCCCCAAATCCAAAGGGGTCTCAAGAAAAAACTACTCAAAAATAATAATAAATTACTTCCTACATCAGCTCCTCTCTCTCTAGCAGTTCTCCCTCCCTAACTTCTCTCTCTCTCCCAATAAAAAAAAATGAATTATATAAGGGCCTCATTTTAGAGGTTGGCTTTAGGCCACCAAAACCCTAGGGTCGGCCCTGTACCTAACCAATATTTTTCTAATTCATAATAGAAATATAATTAAACATTCTCCTAATGATACAATGGAGTAAAAAAAACAAAAAAAAATTGCCATAGAATTATAAGCCTGGCACAGTTACCATACATATTATTAATTAATACATACAAGGAAATTGATCTCTTATAAAAAACTATCTCACAAAATCTACAATCGTACCTCTATTTGAATTTTGAATTCAGTTTCAATACTCTTCATAAACTTCTTAAAACGAGACCTGAAAAACATAAAGGGAAAATAAACTTATTGGAGTTGGTTGCCCGCTCATATTAAGAAGATTCTCATCACATGCAAAAGTATAAAGAAAAGAGCCTTCCTTCCACCTATCTGTCAAGTAGGTTATAAGGAAGTTTGTGTAGTTCATAATTCAAATTGAGTTAGGATACTTCTGTTTGAGTATTAAGTAGGGTTAATGGCTGAAAAGATGTGAGTTTTAGGAACCAGGTCTTGTAAGCTAGGTAACAACACTTCACTTTAAAAAAAAAACGTGTCCGACATCCCGACACTTGGACACAGGTGGCCAACACTATTTGCAATGCATTTTTCTATTTTATGCTGCTTCCGACACCTTATACCCGTGTTGGACACCGACACCCATATCCGTGTCGTTGTTACCTAGCTCGTAAGACACTGTATCCACAGAGCACTCACAGAGCACTGGTTAGAGATTGTGGAACAAGTTTTGCCTCAACTTTTCTACAGATTTAAGTCAGGCATTAAACACTATTAAAGACATGTTTGGTTTCCTTGAGGTCTAATGCTTCAGAAGGAGCAAGTTTGTTTCCCTCTTACGGTAGAACTAGATTGTAAGGTGATTATCCAAAAGTATGTCCACGAAAATGCTGCGATTTAATTTCTTCCACTAGCTTATGGGTCAAATCAATTCAATTCTTTGAACTAAAAGAGGGCAACTCAGTTGGTAGGGCTACTGCTAGAAAAACCAAGAGAATTGGATCTTTTGTCACCATGAAAAAGTGTGGTAGTGCCTAACCAACCTTGCTCGTCCTCCTTAACTAGACTGTTAAAGGAAGAGACAAAAACGAAGAACAAATAAAGGCAAATATACCGCGGCCCAAGGCACCTCACATTTCCATTTAGCTTTGATGTGAAATAACAGAATAATTCAATATCAAGATCACGAGATCACATAACAGATACCCTTAAAATTGTACCAATAAACACGTAAACAGAAAACACTTTCCCATTTTTACTCCTAGTGAAATGCTCACGGTCATCCAATATCAAAACAACATCATAAATCTCCCCAAATTTCTCCCCAGCATCTAGAGGTGGCATCATTAAGATACTTGTTTTAGCGTTAAGTCCAATAGATTTCACTGTTCCATGCCCCAAGTTATCCTAAACCAGACAATGGAAATAAGTCAACCAACTATCTGGTCGTATATTTTGAACATGTAAAGCCACATAATTTAGTACACGTACAGATGAGCATGGTTGTAGGATAAAAGATCTCCTCGGAGGGACGCCAGGACATGGATAATCTGAAGCATTTTCAGCACCACCACAAAATAAATCATTTAATTATGCTCTTGTACAAAGTCCATTTGGCAACAAAGTTAAAATATTTGCGATAACTAAATAAGTTTCCAACACACTCCCACTATTGGTGTGATGATAACATACCAACATCCTTATGTGCATGGCTATTTGAGGTTTCAAGAGGAATATTTCCATTTGTTTGCCGACACTGTCAAAGGAGAACATCAACTTCATTATTTGAAGATAAACATACAATGGAAAACCAAACGCAGAAGTCCTCATTCTTTGGGTAGCTAGTAAAACATCGGTAACAGCATCATCTATCCGTTCCTCAGAATATAACATATGAAGTACAAAGAGGAAAGGACTCGTAAACCAAAGTAAAAAAGAACTAATTATGACCAAGAGACAATGGCCACAGAACTAGATTATAATAACAAACCGATATAAATATGTGCCTTAATATATTCCTACTGTAATACGTCTAACAAAGCAGTTGAGGGTACCCATGCGATTTTGCTACATTTCAGCTGAAATGAATAATGCTAGTGGCTATGATATATCATATATGAAATCCTAAATTAAACGTCATTTTTTATAAGTTGCACGTAACTTGAAAGAATGGAAACTTGACAGCATAAGTCTTTCATGGAAAAAAGTGAATTGTAATAACGACAGTGTTGTAGCAGGTATCTCATGGCTGAAAAAAAGAACCAAACCCAGCATAACACCTCTTTCAAAAATTAAGCTATAAAGTGAAGAGTTTAATATAAGTTCGAAAGGAGAGAGACCCACAAAAAGGGATGCCTAGAGAGGGATAGGTGGTGATGAAGAGAGTGGAATACGTGTGAGTTAAGAAAGGGGCAATACGAGTGAGTTACTCATGTCCCTTTGTCCTTCAACTTAATAATTGCTGAGAGAGTGAAGTCCTATAAATTATAAATGAGATGGGGTCCAACACGGCATCTAACTATAATTTATAGCAATTCCCCTCAAGTTGGGTTGAGGATATTATGCACAACTAGCTTGTCAACCACATCCCAAGAACCACTCATTAGAACAGCCTTCGTTGGGACATGTGCAAGTTGCTAATCTATCTTGACGAGCGAAATGAAGATTTCACCAACAAGGAAGCAAAAGGCTTCTTTGAATCATTTCGGTCCTATACAACCGTTACATAGAGATCAGTTTCGGGCAACTTTCAATCTCTTTAACAGCCAGATGAACAAGCCTTTTCATTGATTCCAGAGGATGAGAATCGCGAATCTTGATAACCCCAAAAACCTAGATGTCTAGGTTTTTCATCTCTCTCTCTCTCGATCTTTTAATTCTTTTTCTTTCTTTGAATCATTTCTCAATTCTCTACATCTCCTCTCTCTTCTCAATCTCTAAATCCCATTTCATGCCCTATCTCAATGGATTCATCTTCTAAATCTCCCTCCGCTCCTCCTTTACAAACCCCATTCTCCCATCCAATCCACCACAATCGCAATTGGAATCCATTGCTCCTGTATCGAATCCCTCACCTCCATCCAAATCCCTCTTTTGCAAACGCAACTGCCTTCAAATCGGTGCTTGAGGAATTCACGCCGGAGGCCAGATTCTTGTACAAAGATGGTATGCCTGTTGTCCAATTCTCACCTCAAGAGATGGCGAAAGCCAAAGCAGCTTTGTCCACCACTCTCATCATGAAATTTCCCTCTGGAATACCTCTTCTGGGTGAGATTACAAACAACATCAAACAATTATGGGGGTTAAAGCAGATTCCAATCATCGGTGCTCTGGATTATAGACATTTTATGATTGAGATGTCCTCTGAAGATGATGTTACAACTGCTATTGCTAGAGAAATCAGACAAATCAAAGGTTATTTCTTCAAAATCTTTGATCCGAAAAAGGATTCACCAGTGGCACTCGTCTAGATTCAATTTCCTGGACTCAAACTGTGTTTCCACAATCAGGGTATTCTAAAAACTCTTGCTAGCATGGTTGGTAGATACCTAACTACTGATCAAACCACACTCATGATGGATAAACCCCGCACAGCTAGAGTATGTGTTGAATTAGACCTTACCAAGGAACTTCCTCTTAAAGTAGGGGAACAACTATCTAAAACTAGCATTTTGGTACGGGGTGTTTTGTGCCACACCTATTGCTAGGAAACCAGACCTTACTTCAGACAGTATCAAACAACAAAAGAAAGCTCATTCTCAACAATCAGACAGCATTTTTGATGGTGATCTAAATCAGCCCAGAGCTAGAAAACTGGAAAGAGGATTTGTGTCTGAGAGTGAAAGTATGCAATCTTCAAAGAGTAAACCAAAGTACAAGCCTCAGGTTGTTCCTCTGAGTAGCAGGCCCTCTACTTGTGTAAAATTGCAGGGTATTGGTAATAGTAATACTCTTAGCTGTCTTAAGAAGCTTATTAAACTTCATAAAATCTCTATTATTGTTTTATTAGAACTTTTCCTAGATTTTTCTCAAATAAATAGTATTAGTAGAAGGTTAAGCTGTCCCTTTTCTCTCTCCAATCAAAACCAGAATCACAAAATCTAGATTTTTTGGAAAGATGATTTTCAGGTTAATCTTTTTCTCTTCACTCAACAAATCAACTCATGCATTGTAAAGTCTCTTCTCAAAATAGGTGGAGTTCTCAAATCACCTTTGTTTATGCTAAATGTGATATCGTTGACAGAAAACCTCTTTGGGGTGATCTTATTGTCCTCTCCAACACAGTCAAGTCTCCTTGATGTGTTACTAGTGATTTCAATAATGCTGTCAGATCTCAATCTGAAAGACTTGGTGGCAGACCTGTCCCCAGATCTTCTATGCAAGATTTTAAACATATGATCCAGGCTGCTGGGATTATTGAATCTTCTTTTACAGGATCTAACTACACTTGGTGCAACAACCATCAGGATGGTACAAGGATGTGGGCAAGATTGGACAGGTCTCTAGTGAATGCTGACTTCTTTCATGCTTTTCCTGACTACAAGATCACTATTCTGGACAGAGTTTGTTCAGATCATAGTCCTCAACTTTTCACTTTTCAGCACTGACATCTATCAAGGGGCCAAAGCTTTTAGATTCCTTAAGATGTAGGCCATGCATGATGACTTCAAGAACCTTATGCAACAGAACTGGCCTCAAGGTGTCTATGGTAACCGCTTAACTTCTTTTATGTACAAACTGAAGTGTGTTAAAAAAGCCCTTCGATCTTGGAACAAATATATTTTTGGTAATGTTACTGATAATCTCAACAAGTTGTCTGACAGGATTATGGAGTTAGACTTCACTCTAGAAGCAGGTTGGGATGATACTATTGGTGAAGAACCCAGTGTGGTTAGAAAAGAAAATGCTGATATGCTTCTCAAAGAAGAAACTTTTTGGAGGGAGCAATCTAGAATTAAGTGGATTGCTGCTGGTGATGCTAACACCCAGTTCTTTCACAAAGCTACTCAAATACACAGGAAAACTTATTTCCCTTCCAGTTTCACCCTTCCAAATGGTACTCAGACTCAAGACTTGTGTAGTATTCATGAAGCTGCCATCTCATATTACACCAAAGTTCTGACTGCTGAAGCTACATCTGATGATATCAATTTACTCAATTCCTTCCAATATCACAAAGGCTGAAATTGAGTTTATTATTAAGATGCCTTCACTTGAAGAGCTAAAAGAAGAAACTTTCAACATTTCTACAGTCTACAGATAGTGCAACTTTCAACTTAATTGTCCCCCAACTGTGTTGAAAAAAACTAGGGAAGAATCCAACCTTCATAGGGCTGCAAAGGAATTCTTCAATGGTGCTCCATTACCAAAGTCTTATACCTCCACTTTCCTCACCTTAATACCAAAAGTTGACTCTTTTGCCACCATGGGTGATTACAGGCCCATTAGCCTGTGTAATGTGGTTTATAAGATCATTTCAAAAATAATTGCTTCAAGATTGAGCACTTTTCTTCACAAATTGATCTCTGGTAATCAAGGAGATTACATTCAAGGCAAAGATATCAGTGAAAGTATCACACTTGCTCAAGAGATGTTGGGTGATCTCAAAAGAAAAGTAGGCAACAATGTCATGATCAAGGTTGGCATCGCCAAGGCCTATGACAGGCTGGATTGGGTTTTTTAAAATCAAGTTCTTCTAAGTCTTGGTTTCTCCAGCAGATGTACCGGTTTAATTGCTCAGTGTGTTTGTACCCCTTGGCTTTCAGTTGTGCTTCAAGATGCTTTCAAAGGCTTTTTCAAATCTTCAAGGGGTCTCAAGCGAGGAGACCCCCTATCTCCTTTACTTCTCATTATTGCTGAAGAGGTTCTCTCAAGGGGTTTAACCAATTGTTTCAGTAATGGTCAGATCTCTTACTATCAATCCTCAAGACATTGTAGGCACTTAACTCACCTTTTGTATGCAGATGACTTTCTGGTTTTTCTTAATGGTAGTCAAAGGTCTATAAAAGGTCTCCTTGAGTTTCTTGCAAGATATGAGGCTCTCTCTGGACAGTCTGTCAACACCTCCAAAAGTGGTTCGTATATCCATCATTCTGCATCCGTAGCTAGGAAGCAAGTGATCCAAAACTCAAGTGGTTTCCATCTTAGATCCTTCCCAATGCTTTATCTTGGTGCTCCTCTTAGTTATGGTAGAGTTGCATACACTCACTTTGAGCCACTTATCCAGAAAATCCAAAAAAAGATTGATGGATGGCAAAGCAAGCTTCTTTCTAGTGGGAGTAAGCTCATCATGATAAATCATGTTCCCAACTCTATGCCCATTCACCTCCTCTCATGCATCATTGCTCCACATTCTGTTATTAAAACTGTTGAGACCATGTTTGCTAACTTTTTCTGGGGTTACTATGAAGGCAGGTCTAAAAGACACTGGAAATCATGGAATTCTATATGCCATCCTAAGATTGAAGGGGGTTTAGGTATAAAGGCTCTTGAGGACATCAAATACAGTTTCATAATTAAGAAATGTTGGAATCTTCTATACAGTTTCATAATTAAGAAATTTTTCACTTGTGATTTTTGACTACTAAGTCTGCCTGGGAGTTTTGGAAGTTAGCTGATTCAGTTAAGGATAAAATGAACTGGATTTGGTACATACATATTCCTTCAAAAATTCAAATCTTCAGTTAGAAAATGTGGCACGATGTGGTCCCTGTTGATAGCTTTATTCAACAATTCATCCCTCTCACTTCAAAATGTCATTGTAGCTCTCAAGGTTGTCTTGAATCCATTGACCATTTACTAGTAACTGGTGAGGTTGCCTCTGGAGTTTGGCAGTTTTTTGCAGGTGCTTGTGGTGTTCTGAATTTACCCAACCAAAGCTCCTGATCTAGACAAAGCATTTGGCATCACTCTGCTAATGTAAACTCTCAAATGGGGATCATCAAAGGAATTCTTCCTGCTTTCATCATTTGGGAGTTATGGAGAGCTAGGTGCACAGAAAGGTATGACAACATTAAAATGAATGCTACCAACATTATTCTGAAGATTAGAAAATGCATACAAGACATTATGTTCAAGATTAACATCACCAGAAATGCAGATTTTTGTGATACCATCTCTCTCCAGGTTCTTCAAGTTGTCAGAAAAGGTGTAAAGCACAAAGCCATGTCAGTGATCAGATGGGATAAACCTCCTTTAGGATATTTCAAACTTAATATTGATGGTTCTAGTTTGGTTTCTGGTTTGACTGGTGCTGGGGGTATCATAAGAAACAGTGAAGGTATCTTTATGTAGGGCTACTCTATTGCTTTGGGTCACGAAACTAACACATCTGCTGAGCTCTTTGGTCTGCTTCATGGTCTTATTCTTTGCAAGTATCACAGTTTCTTTCCTCTTGTGGTTGAAATGGATGCCCAAGTCATTGTTAATTGGTTCAATCTTTATGATTCCTGCCCTCCAAAGTTTATGGCAACTTGGAATAGAATCAAGAAGTTAGGTGCTGAGATGCAAGTCTCTGTGGGTCATAAATTCAGAGAAGGAAATGGTTCAGCAAATGGTCTCTCTAAGCTGGGCTCTTCTCAACAATCCATCACCTTCTGGAACATATCCTCTCTTCCTAGGGATATAAGAGCTAGATATTTCATGGAAAAGCTGGGTTTTGCTTTTTTTAGACATTGATCCTTTGAGGCCAGGCCTAGTCCTCCTCTTGTAGTTTTTTTATTCATTAATAAAATCCATGTTTTGTTTTGTTTTTTTTAAAGCAACAAGCTTCTCCCAAATAAGATGAGCATCAAATTCTTTGTGTTTGGTCCAATCATGGTCAAGTGATTATGAATTATGTTGACAGCGGCCTTACTTTTACAATATAAAGTCGTGAAAGAAAAAGTAGATTGCTTCTAAAAGAGAGCAGGGAACCACGGTCTGCCTCTTACTCTGCCATATTACAAAGTTACCCCTACCATAGCACAACAGTGGGAAATGGCCCTATCACTATCTATCCAAGCTTCCGTACGCATAAGACAAAGTTGTCATGGTTGAGGGACAACATAAGCTTAATCCGGGTTAGCCCATAAATTGACAGGTAAGAGCAAAAGAAACCCAACAAGGATCCCCTCATCCAAAAGCGCCAAAGGAAGAAAGAACTATTATCAGCTCCTTGTAAATACCTCAATCACAAGCATTCAGGGTACCGCTAACCACTTTGCTTTGAATGGCTCCGTGATGCCTCGATTACTTAAATTGCTTTTAAAATTATGGCTCCACATCTTTTGTGGCCTTACCATGTGACTCAGCAACATCCATTTGGGGCCTTTCTATTCAACTCAATTATTATGATTCAGATGAAAGAGGACTTAAACCTATCATCCCAACTATGTTGGCACCAAAGGGAAAGCCCCTAACTAATTCTGATTCTCTGATGTACTTTTGACTCGGATCTTCCAGATGAATAAGAAAAGGTGGTCTAACACTAAACTACTCTATTGTCCCATTTGCTAATAGGCTAGCTATTTTAATTGTCAAATTGGTACTAAAACTGACTTGTATCCAGGAATCCAGGTAAAGCATCTAGACTAGAAGAGCTATCTCCTTCCATTTGAAATACAGTTTTTTGTACCTCCTCGTTGTCAGGAATAGTAGTCGGCATAGCGTTGTCATCACACGGAACTAAATTAGGCACCAATCCCTAAGTTTGTTGTTAACGGCAGTAGGACAGAAATTATACTTGTTCATGTTTTGTACACAGCGTAGCTTTTGACATGATCGATCTGTAATAATCATCATCGCTTCATCTAAGCTTCTTCGACTACTGCCTTCACACATAATTGCAATCCCCAAATGATTCAAATTATCCTAAGCCAACCATCATTGACTATTCCTAACTGATTCAGCATATTTGAAAACTGCTGCATATCTTACTAAGGTACAACGGCACGCTTTGGGATTGGGTAAGGTCTTTTTTTTGTCATTTATTGACATGACTCTCTTAGATAAATATACTGGGCACAACAATGATACTTATGAATCACTGGATAAGAATTATATGTTGGGAATAGGCAACGATGATATTACCCATCTTGAAAATAATTGACTGCCTGTAACAAAATGAACCAATTATTCATCTAAACTGCTCATATACACTACACGTATATATTTATGTATTAGCCATTATATAAGCATACATCTGCGTTTATGTGTGTGTAGGCATGTAAGTGAGGAAAAGATCTTACCCTTTCAAATAATTCAGCTGGAACATCAACCGATTTCCCTTGACTCCTCAAATCAACAGATAGGATTGACACCTCTTCGTCAGCCAAACTAGTACAAGCGAACTCCATATCAGATGCACTGACCAAATCTTGACTGGGAACTTTTCCCACTGCATGATCAGCTAAACCAGACCGCAAAAGACAATCATTTGCTGCTTCTAAACCTTCTTGAGATAGAATGTACCTGCACAAATAACATAGTACATTAATGAACATGCATGGTACGATAAACGAAAAAGAACATAGAGAGTAGCAAATAAAATTAAGTGAGACATAGCATGGTTAACTATGTATAGGTTTATAGCGCAGCCAAGTCACAGCAAGTCATTGATCACGAACTATCATCATATTAAATAAATTTGAAGTTTTATAGCATACATGTTAACATTCTGACATGCAGATTGACTTGATAATACCACAGAAGAAGAGTCAAAGTCATGGATTATCGATCTTGCAGACGCAATTAAGATCAAGAAAAAATCAAATAACAGATCAATTTAAGGTTTCAAATTTACCCCTAATTTAACAAAAAGAAATCGTTTTATTTCCCTTGTAAATTAAACTCAAACTAATAATAATGATCTCTAGCCTATGGTCTAATTCTACTAGACTTTCAATGGAAAGAAAATTGTATTCCTCTCAATACTCAAAATTAAAGCCTATTTCCCTCGTGATGTGCGGCATGCGTATGATGTCCTCATCACAGAGAATTGGAGTAGAGAGTATTGCATGTCCACCACTCCAATGGATTCATTGGCATAAGAACGTCAACCAGAACTTCATGCCCAATGAAATAAATCCCTGAAGAGGAAGATACGATAGATAGAAAAGACACTTTCAACCTAGATGCCAACATCTAGGAGATGTCTAATAGACACTACAAAAGAGACTAATGGTTCGAAATCCTTTAAAAAGGATGCACCTTCAACACTGGAAACGAAGCTGTTTTACATTTTGTATCGAGCCTCCTATCAAAGAAAGAGGTAGCCTGATGGTCTTAAACCACCTCTACCAAATTATTTCATGAAAGTAAGAAATAAGAAACCCTAATCAAGAACGGACAGCTTTTCCTCACTTTCCCATAGCTTAAATTGCCTACAGATCCTCCTCCTTTAAAATTCAAGACTACAACCAGTCTTGAAGCAATCTAGCAGATGTAGCTCTAAAGTTTTCTAAGAAGAGCTTCTCATAGAACTTCGCCACATTTAATTTATTACTAAATTACAATCCTATCAACGGAAAGGGAAGTAATAGATCCACCATTTTCCTTAATTAAGAGTTTGTTTCGAACAAGTACCACCCTTCTTTCGGCCATCTCACTCCGTACTTTTGCTTCCAAGAGATTTTTTCCCATATACTGGTTTCGCTAACATTCGAGAACTATTCCAAATCGATTTAAGAAGAGAATAAGATACAATTCACCGGACAATATAAATTTAAGAAACAAGTTTAAATTCATACTTTGCTGGACAACTTGATTTCACAACTAATCCCTTTGTTAGCATCGTCTTCATGAAAGTCCATCCACTATACAATTCTTTACCTGAAGCCCCATTACGTCCAACCTTCCCACTCCCCGTTCGGGCCTATAGTAAGAAAAACAATTTTATCATACCAGAATAAGCCCTTCTCACAATTAAAAACTAAAACAAAAGAAACATTGTTGAATTACGCAATTCGCACCCGCGAAAGCCCACTTGCTTCAGCAGCATCAATAAGCTCTTGCTTCTTCATAAACTCATTCCCTTTTTCCTTCTCCCTGAAATTGCAACAATGTACTCCATGCTTAATAAAAACAAACAAATTAATTGACATATCCAATATCATTTGTGACAACCCAAAAAGAGTACTTCGGCATATTAAAAAAAAAAAACACCCTTAGAAGCAAAGGGTAATTTCTTCAAAAACATTACTAATTTTGTTTATCAAAAAACCTACTAAAACATCAACTTACAATAAAATCTAATAAAAAAATCATAAATTGGGCACTAAGTTACCGGTAAAGCGTAATCAACAAGGCATAAGGCACAGAATTCTTTTGCGAAACATAACGTCTTGCTATTTCGCCTTCTTCACTGCAACATTACAGAAACAAACCCCACTTAAAAAACATGAAAAAAAATCTCATCTTTCTCATTTCCACCACAACCCCAACTAAAAAACCATCAAAATTACCTTTCGGCGATACTTGCTCGGTCTCCAAATCACAAGACCCATTCTTAAAAAAAATCTTGCATGACCTTCACAGTCCATTTTCCCACACCCCTAAATTACACAAACCAAAACCCTAAATTACTCCAATTTCAAATAATTAAAAAATGACAAAAACCCTAAATTGAATGAAACCCTTACTTGATTTGGAAGAATTCTTTGATGGTTGTGATTGGGGTTTTGGTGTTGCAGACTTGAATGTAAGCTTTGTAGATCGTTGAGTCGACTCGGTCTGAGTTGGATTTAGGATCGGCGAGTTGTTGTTTCTTTTTAAACATGAAGGATGCCAATGACTCGTTGTCGATACAGACGACTCGTTTCTCCTTCTCCATTTCCGCGCCAGATACTCTCCAAAGACGAGTTTCGAAATTTCTCAAGTGAGGGTATTTTTTTTTTCTCACGTGCCTTGCATACTTAGGACTGTGAAAGGCGTCCGGCACGCGTGCATTTTTAAGCACCAGCTGAGTGTGGTTTTTTCTCTTCTCCGGGGGATGGAAAGATTCACACTAGGTTGATAATTTGGTAATGTTCGCTTCGACTACTTCTTTTAGACAACATTTTGTGCCCCCAGTTTGCATGTTTTGTTTAAGTCATAATAAATCCTGATGTATGGCTGGCATTGTTGGGGCTTTCAGCACAGGTGTCATTGCTTCATGAGATGTACAAGTTCTTAACTATTGCACCAACCTCGGTTTATTTTTTGAGCCAACTAGGGGTTTTTTGGTATGAATTCTTAACCCTGAGCTCGTGGGATTAAAACTCTCTCCAAGTGGAGAGTCACAACCACCACTGGGTTTGGCCCAATTGTCGGTTATTTCCTACTAAGAGCATCTTTAGCAGTTAAGTGTACCTAACCCACAGGCCAAACCCAAAATACCCATCCCACAAGTCTTCCAGCAGTTGGTGCTGATGTGGCGGGTATTTATTTAATGAAAATAATGTTTTAGTCCTCAGCAGACCTCTTTACTCCGTCACAATTATTCATCTACTCTTCACGCCAATAAAAAAATATTTAATCTGCGCGGTGTAATTTAGTATGTGTGATGTTTTAACCCAACTTTTTTTACTGCTCAAATGAGATAATTGTGGGTTTTGAGTGTGGGTTGACAAAAAACCCAATCCACACTCAAAATCTCAACTGCTAGAGATGCTCTAACAATATTTTAGTTTTTAAGTTAGTATGTTTGCACATGTATTTTTTTTTGCCAGATGTGGAATATTTTTACATAACTTATTGTTGTAAAACAGTTTGTTTATCATTAAAATTTAGCTCACATGGTATGTGAGGGATCTCGCGTTCCCAGGATTAGTCGGGATGGTGATAAATTATGAACCTAGTGGACATGAATGGGTTCACATGATAAAAGTTGACATGGATGACAACTTTTAGAATAATTTTATTTGATCATTTGAGCCTAGACTAACCCCCACCTTTAGATAGATTTTTAATATAAATGAAAACTTGTTAGCTTTCAATTATTATAAACTTTGAAATATAACTACGAAATTCGATATGATTTATTAGCAGCCCCAGCTTAGGTAAACACATTTTGCTTATGCAAGTCTTCGATGAAACTAAAACGTAAATCAATAAGTTTTTTTTCACTACGTATTGACATCAACTACCTCTTAAATCAAATATGCACAAGTAACTCATGGAAACATGTCCTGTAGAGACCTATCCCTCGACCTAGTCCAAACTCGAACTACCTCAATATCAGACTCACGCATTACATACGTAACATGTACAGTCAACATTGACACCTAAATCACGAACCGATAAAGAACGTGGAGTAAGCACTGCAGCAAAATATGAACAAGTCAAAAACACCTGTCTCTCACGAACTAAACAGTTACACATTCAACCACACTTACCTCATTATCAGGAGAACGTATTTCTATACGATAACGAGCTGCAAGTAATGTCTATATAAAGAAAAGAGATCCAGAGGAGATAATGACCAGATTTTCTAGATTAAAAACACTACAATAATTCTTATTTCAAGATCAAACATTTCTAGTTCAAGAGATTACTTATAATAAGATATCAGTCTCAAGCAATAAAAGTTACAATTACTAAACCCTAAACTCGAGGTCGTGGTTTTTAACCTATTCGAGGTTTTCCATGTTAAATCACTTGTGTCATTTCTTGTATTACATTAAAAAAATTCGCAGGTACATTTGGTGTAAGATCTAATTTCGAGCTACAAAAATAGACCATTACATGGCCACTTTTGTACAAATGAAAAGAACACACAACATTATGTGTTGTGATAAGAATCTTTACTGTGAGCTCTTATTTTCCATTATTTCAAAGAATCCAATAAATAATTGATGATATACAACAACCCCACTGGCCATAAACCATATCGGTGATCGTAGGGAGCATTGTTTCCAAAACTCAGTCGAAGACCTTATCGCTTTGCATGGAGATAACGGTTGCATAATGTGGTCCCCCTCGATCCGACGTGTTTTTGTGTCATGTTGATGTGGACCAATCCAGAGAGACCCCGCTTCCCTTGTATCTTCCCCACGTTCAATGTTTTTGACAGGGCTTATTAGTTTTATCTGGAAGACATCGAGCCATGTCGTGTTATGAAATTATCTCTGACTTTTCCATGAAGAATTATGGTCTTCTATGTATTGAAACGTCGAGAAACAGGAACTCGTGGTGTTGGAGCAATGACATCACGGCCTGATTTCAACAAGTTGATGCGGTCTGGTATAATCTCATTGACCAATATGTTCTTAGGGTTCTCTGCAGAGCAAACGTAATAGCAACTAACACATGCATGTGGCAACACCATTGCAATCCGAGTCTGCATTAATCCCCAGAATATACAAATTATTAGTACCGTAAACAAATTACATATGGTCATTGGTCAAGTGTAAAACAAGGTATGCATATGATACTAATTAACAACCAGGAGGTATCCAATGAAGAAGGCCATGAGAGATACAGTTGCTGTAAAACTCTTATGCACCGCATAAGTCCATGATCCCATTGCAAGGACGCAAATGGAGCCGCTGCAAACTCTGGTGAGGAAGCAAAGCGAACTAATTATGTCAGAATCGACAATTCCATCCCTTGCCTCTCAAACATCCCCCATGTGTCCTGCGATGCTCTCACAAACCCCTTGCCCTACGTAGCTATCTGCATAATAACATCAGATTTTGTTGGAATTTTTCAAAACTTATACCTCTTTTGAGCCTTGAACCCATGACCTCTTGGTCATCTATTTTATGTGACTCCTATACTATAGCCTAAAGTTTAGTCCCACATTGTTTATAAACAATAGAGGAACTAAACATATAAGGTAGTACCCATGTGACATGTGTGTAACATGTGAGATAGAGAGAGTGTATAGTTGTGTGAGTGTGTGAGAGGATTTTATACTCTATACACACTTGGACCTCTCTCAGGCGGCCCGGTAGGCCGGGCCGGCACCGGGCCGGCTCGGGCTCGGACTTGGGATTGGGCAATTGGCTCTGGAGGCCTTGGGTATCCATAATCTTTTTAACAAAAAGTTCATTGGGCTTGGGCTTGGTTTATTTCTTTAGTCTTGGTCTTCACTTTGTTCTCTCTACCTGGAGACCTAATCCTCAGGGACACGTCCCACACGTTTGAATAAAGAGAGAGCCGTTGGGCAAACTCTCTCTATAAAAACAACTCCTCACCACCTTCAAAATAACAGTTACAACACAACTCTTCTCTCTTCTCTCTCTTGTACGGTTTACCTGTGGTGCATACTTCATTCTTACGTAGACTTCTGGGGTAACTGAAGTCTACTGTATACATACGCTCGTTGTATCCTGGAAAGAGATCAGACATTCGTTACCTTACCCGAGGTAGGTCGAAATACTCTTTAAAGAGAGTGCGACCCACGCCTCGAGCAATCACAACCTCTCTCTCTTGTTGTAGGCGTTGTACCGGTGTTAGTTCTTTCTTGCTACTGCCTGAAACTGCTGCTGCGGTGTTACGTTACCGGAGTGTAATAACTAAGTTCTTGTGCTACCGAAACCTGCCTTACCCAACAGCTCTTGCTGCCTTAACTTACGCTACTAATCGAACTGTTTCTTGCTGCTGAACCAACATGTTACTCTCGTGTTAGTCCATTGCCTTATTACCGGAGTTTACCTAATATTTCCTGCCGGTATAATTGTTGCTACTCGTTACCAGAACAACAACTGAGTTACTGCTGCTCTTTATTGTTGCTGAAAACGTTGATGCTATATACCGTGCTATTGCTCAATCAAAGGGAAAGCTATACTTCAGGTTCATAAGACTTAACCTATTTATTTTTACAGATTTCAATTTCAGTTTCAGCTAGAGCAAAACAAGAGAGTCCAAATCTTTGTCTCAAAAGGAAAAAAAAAGTCTGACTCCCACCTCTCTGTTAGAAAAATGATTTACTGGAGTTTTACATTTGCGACGTAACCAGGTTCTTTATTTAGCGAAACAACATAATTATGTACCATAACATCAGATTTCGATGTTACTTAGAGCCAAAACGAAGAGTCCATATCTCATCCAAAATTGTTTGGCTTAATAAATTTGCATATACAATATTTCACCTAAATGCAAAATTTTAGTAATTCTTCGAAGCTTACAAGTTTGCTGAAATTTTGTAGAAATTCTACCAAAAACATGGGTTCTTTATCGTTTTAAGCATTTACGTTCCGGCAGAAATATCCATGATAACGTCGTCTCGGAGCCTCAAAAAGCCCAAAACTTCGCGAAATAAAAGACCATGACTACAAGTTGAATAATGAATATTGCACGTGCCTTTTGAATTTGCTAACAGTAATCAAGAGCCAACTACCAATATACAATATATTATCCAAGTCACTTACCCTCCAAAATACTTTAATAAGACTAGATTCAAATCTGAAACATGTTTTATTGCAAGCATACGAAATGGTAGTTGAGTTCTGAAGAGCTATAATTGTAATAGGAAGATGTTTTCTTGTACTAAAAAAGGACATGACCTTTATGAGAAACTGGTAGACAAAATAAAATAAAAAACAAAAATACACCGCACCGCTATTATAGTTACGCCACTTTCTTTTTGTATACTGTCAAATACGGATGACGACGCAATGGGCACTAGTCGTTTATATGTTGCTTTAACGAGCGGAAAGAGCCTTTAACCGTAAAGGTAGAGAAGAAAAGGAGAAAACTGAAGGGAGTTATGGCTCTTACGGTTCTCTATAACTGTAATTGCTTGTAAATGTACACAATATCCCAATAGCTATAGCAAACAGCATCGCATTTGAAAATCCGTTAAATGACATTAATTTCATGGTCAGATAGTTTTTCAGCCGTAAAGGTAAAATAGCTAACTAGTAGGTGTATTAAGTCACTAAGTTTTATCATTTACATCGCAATGAAACCTATGACTAATATGCAAAATAATTTGTGTTTTACATCACTAGAACCTTTGTCACGCCCCCAAAATTGCTTCTTAATAAACTATTAAGAACGCAAATTCTGAGGTATAACGTCGGCCATCCTGAAGATGAACCTCCAAAATGGGTACTACAATTTAAAACAAATTGTAAATACATCTATAACACTATGAAACTACGCAGCGGAAGAATAATCTAAAAAAAGATATAATCATAAATAATACCATATGGATGGCAAGAACTCCAAAACATGCAAGTCCAGCTTGCTCCAACTACTAGCATTGCTACTGCAACGATTCACCTGAAAAAGTATATGCGCAAGGCGTCAGCAAGCAACGTCCAACAAGTATAAATATCCAAGGTCATAACACAAGATAGGCCAAGATAAACACATAAAAGAGACATGAAGAACCCACGGGTAGTATAAGAGAAGATCAACCAAGCTACGAGTCTGAAAGAAGGTGGTCTAAGTAAAACCAATTATCCTAACAATATATCCACGATAGCCTAAACTTAGATTTAACTACTACAACCTAAGAAGTACGGTAGATGTGGAAAGAGAATTAGGAAGTCAAGTATACAGGGTCACTTTTAATTCAGTGGGACCACACTCTCGCACCTTTCCGTAATTAACATAAACGTATCCCTTATTGTCGAGCCAGAAATTGGCGGATTCCTTTTTATTGAGCCAGGAATTAGCGGCCAGCAGGTAATGCACCTGATCAGGGTGTTCAAGGAGTTTCAACCTACAGGTCTAAAACCTTATTTATTTTCAACTTTTAGGGATCTGTGCCCACGGGATGCTCGCGAAGCATGCAGGCGAGAAGTAACTAAGGTATAATTTTGGGGCTTGCAACCCTGGAACACTAACTAGCCAGTAACCGAATATTTTGTTTAGGGATTCGAACCCAAGGACCGTAACAGCATAGCCCTACTGTGTACATTAACTCGAAGCCGTCCAACAGAATGGAAAGGAAGAAGTTTGAATCCTAGAAGAATCAAATGATCTGTCTGCTTCTGCCTAAACAACATCTGGGACTATATCATAAGACCTACCGCTCAATGATCTGTTTACCCTCACTTTAATAACAAGTGGGGACTCTATCAAATGAAGTAAAACTCCAACATCCAATGATCTATCTGTCAATATGACTATATCGAATAAAAGTCCTAAACCTGAAAGCGAGTCTAAGTCGCAACTACTGAATCATAGAAAACAATATGACTATATGTTTAATTATCACAGAAGACATATCAATGAGTCATCTAAGTTCTAGAATAAAGTACTCGCCCAAATGTCCTAGTGATATAAGGAACCCGCTTACTCCACTCACACTTTAGAATACTAACCTCCCAATGAATAATACCTATCACTTGACTTCCTTATCCTAAATAGATATAACTAATATCTCTTAATATGCTTATGTTAACATACCTCTAATATCAGACCACACGTGTCCAACCATTTCCAATATCACACATTCTTAAACTCAAGACTCATATGTAAATACTAGTATAAGCTATTCCTAAAAATTAAGTTATCATAAAACCATATGACTTAGATAAGGGCCCTTTAGTGTAAGGAGTACTCATCACCAACCAACATATTCAACTCTATATACAATTTCATAAGTTACAAAGGTTCATGATATATATCTGATTCATAAATGAAATAAGTCACACCTATTAACCAACGCAACCTGGTGGAGTAACCCCCCTTTGGATTAAGTAATAACCAGATGAGAATCAACAACAATCAACCTTTAAACGATAACCTGTAAATAGCCCAATAAAGTACCAAAATCCATATGCCCCCATAATTGGAATACCTGAACCCGTTTCTAAATCAACTATCATCAGCTCGGTAAGCAATGAGCCATTAATCACCTTAATCCCAAATCGCTATCAAGTATACCACCTGAACTAAGTGTGGAACCACTAATATGACTTACAATTAATAAATAACTCGAGCTCTTACATAGATCAGACCCAATACCCATAGTAACTATAAATCCCTACCTACAAATCATATCTTCTGGTCAAATGAGTGTCTTGTAAACCACAGACATGCTTTCATTTTCTTGTACAAAAATCATAAAGGAATACAACATAGCTCAACCTCTGATCACTTGCCTAATGTATGCATCACGATGCTCAATGTACCCTAACTAAGATAAGATGAAACACTACATGAACTCATTACTAAGATAAGATGAATCGACTAACTTACATAGCAACACTGACACAGACCAACTTAAACTCAAGCTTGGCACGTGCGGCACTCGAGACATCTGTCCCAAGTAAGCCTAATTACTCGTTTTTATCAATCGTTTAGCAACACAACATCGCAAAACATCACATAATCTCAACGCAACACAAACACTGTACAAAGGGTCTTTTAAGGCATCATTTCATTCACATATTAACAACTATTACAAAGCACTATTACAAGCTTAAATTCCTTCTTAGGTGTATTGGATACAAGTTCTCTACATATATAGCAAAATGGGAAACACCTAAGTTCTAAAAGGAAACATCAAAAGTGGAGATGAAGTGTACTCCCCCTTTTTCCTAAGCTAACTTTTACAAAAATAAATGAAAATTTGTACAAAGCTTTCTTACAACCTAAGGATACTATTTATAAAGCCTGGGCGTCACACTCTCTCCCACTCAGCTTGGAGACGCCCTCGCTGACTTTTTCTTTTGCTTCCACATCTGCTTGTTTTCTTTCCTCTCTTGTTTGGCCTCAATCTTCCTTAGTCAGACCAGAAGGGGACGAGAATCTTGGTACTCCCAGCTAGCTTCTGTATCTGGCAGATCCTTCCACTTCACAAGGTACTCGTAAACTTCCTCTTTGGTATCCGGGTCAACATGGGTCACTCTGTGAGCAAGAGCAATCTCTGGAACTTCGCTTGAGCTGACTGGCTTGAGCAGAACATGAGGCCTGACGGTACTTCTGCTTGGATCTTCCTTGTCTTGGTGGTAAGGCTTTAGAGCACTGGCATGAAATACTGGATGGATGAAGCGAAGGTGGGAAGGTAATTGAAGCTTGTAGGAAACCTTCCCAACTTTGTCAATGATCGGCATCGGACCAATGTAATTGGATACTAGCCCTTGGTGTATTCTGCCACCTCGCTGCTTGAGATGGGATCTCTTGATCAGAACAAGGTCCTCAACTTGAAAAGGATCTGGTCGTCTCTTCTGGTCTGCCCATTTCTTCATTTTGGCTGACGCTTTCTCCAGATAGGCCCGGGCAATATCAGTATTTCTCTACCATTCTTTTGCAAACTGGTAGGCTCTCGGAACACTTCCTTTGTAATCGGAGGCCACTATATACAGTGTGAGGGGTTGCTATCCTAATAGAGTCTCAGAAGGACTCTTGTTGGTAAAGGAACTCTTCTGCAGATTAAAGCAAAACTGTGCTACATCCAAAAGTTCGGCCCAGTCCTTCTTGTTTACCCTGACAAAGTGCCGGAGGTACTCTTCCAACATTGCATTGAAGCGTTCTGTCTGACCATCTGATTGCGGATGGCTACTGGTTGAGAAGTTGAAAGTGGATCCCAATAATCTAAACACTTCCCTCCAAAACTTCCCAGTAAATCTCAGATCTCTATCGCGGACAATGTCCTTTGGCACTCCCCAATACTTTACAACGTGCTTCACAAAGAGACGCGTTGTTTTCTCTGCCGTACAAATAAGTAGAGTTGGAATGAATGTTGCATACTTAGAGAATCGGTCGATGATCACGAGTATGGAACCATATCCTTTAGTCTTGGGTAACCCAGAGATAAAGTCCAGAGAGACGCTTTCCCAAGGTCGTGTCGGTACAGGAAGTGGTTCCAGCAATCCAAGTGGAAAATCCTGGTCAACTTTGTCTTGGTGGCAAATGTGATAAGTCCGCATATAATCCATCACTTCATTTTGATCATTTGGCCAATAGTAACCTCTGTGCAGCAAAGATAGTATTCTCCGCCAACCCGGATGGCCTGCCCAAAGAGTATCATGGCACTCCTTTATCAGCTCCCGTCTTAGTTCTGCGAACCGAGGAACATAAATTCGTTGTCCCTTCGTGTATAAAAGACCATCTTCCACCCAGAACTATTTTTTCTTCCTCTGTTCCACCAAGTTAATAATGGCCTGGGTCTGTGGATCCACCGCTAACCCTTCGTGGATCCTATCTTGGAGGGCGCTGGTAACTTAAGAGTGAGACTGTTCGACAGCTGTAGAGAGGGCCGCAAGTTTAGCCTTACGGCTTAATGCATCCGGTACATTGTTCATCCTCTCTGGCTTGTGCTCGAGATCTAAATCAAACTCGGCTAGAAACTCTTGCCAACGAGCTTGCTTTGAGGTCAACTTTTTCTGTGTAAGGAAATGGCTTGCCGCACTGTTATCGGTCTTCACCAAAACCTTCATTCCCAACAGATAGTGTCGCCATACTCGTAGATAATGCACAATAGCAAGGAGTTCCTTCTGCTGGGCTAAATACCTCCTCTCTGTGTCATTCAGCTTCCTGCTTTTGAATACCACCGGATGTCCCTCTTGTAATAATACTCTACCGATAAAAAAATCAGATGCGTCGGTATGTACCTCAAACGGCTTGGTAATATCTGGCAAGGCTAAGACCGGGTTGCTAATCACTGCATGCTTCAGATCGTCAAAGGCTGTTTGACACTTCTCGGACCAAGACCAAGAGAAGTCTCTCTTGAGAAGATCTGTAAGAGGTGTCGCGCATTTCAAATACCCTTCGATGAACTTGCGGTAGTAGTTCACGAGGCCAAGAAAGGAACGCACTTCTGTAACCTCCGTAGGAGCTCTCCACTCCTCAATAACGCGGACCTTTTCCATATCTATACGAATCTGTCCTCCGCCAATAACATGTCCAAGAAACATAACTTGTTCCTGTGCGAACAAGCATTTCTCCAACTTGACATAGTTGGTTCTGTCGCAAGACTTGAAATACTAGGCGAAGATGTTCATGATGTTCTTCCATAGTGCGGCTGTATATGACAATATCATCCAGATACACCACCACAAACTTATCGATATATTTCTGGAAGAGCTCATTCATAAGAGTACAAAAAGTTGCAGGAGCGTTGGTCAGGCCGAATGGCATGACAATAAATTCATATGTCCCATACCGAGTGGAACAAGTCATCTTCGGTTCATCTCCGGCAACAATCCTGACCTGGTAGTAACCCGATCTCAAATCAAGTTTAGAGAAGTACTTCCCAGACGTAACCTGGTCAAATAAGTCAGTAATGAACGGTATTGGATACTTGTTCTTCACTGTTACCTTGTTCAGGGTTTGATAGTCGACACATAACCGCAAGCTTCCATCTTGTTTCTTCTGAAATAAAACCGGGGCACCATATGGCGCCTTTGATGGGTGAATAAAGCCCGATTCCAATAGTCCATCAAGCTGTTTCCGAAGTTCTGCTAGTTCAGGCGGACTCATTCTATATGGTCCTTTTGCTGGAGGCTTGGTTCCAGGGACTAACTCAATCTGATGATCGATGGGCCTTCGTGGAGGTAATACCTTTGGTAATTCTTTTGGCATCACATCCTTGAACTCCGTAAGTACTCGGGAGACTTCCGTCGACAGGGCATCATGATTTTGATCATCCGGCTTTAACTATAAGGTTGTAAGGTAAGTCAACTCCCCTCGCCTCAGTCCCTTCTCCAACTTAAGAGCTGATAATATTTTGCCCTCATCTTTCTGCGTGGACATCTGTATGATTGAGGGATTGTCACCAAGAATCCCTAAAGAGTTGACGAACGGCATCGGTACTGCCTTTTGTGGTAGCGGAGAAAGTCCATTCCCAAGATAATCTTGAAATCATCTAATGTCACTGCGAGAAGGTTGACCTTTCCACTCCACTGTCCCATCTTAACCAGAACTAACTTGGCAACACCATGTATCGGCATCGCGGCATAATTAACAGCTTTCATCTGGCTAGAATCTTTTACCAAGCGGAGTCCTAGACGGCTCTCCTCTTGAATAACGATAAAGCTATGGGTAGCACCTGCATCAACCATTACCAAAGTGCTCTGCCCATTAATACTGAGGCCTACGTACATAAGTCCCTTCTTAGGCTTTACTTCTGGCGGCTGAGTGGTCACGACATTGAGCAAGTGAAGATAACCCATATGAGTTTCACCGTTATCATATCCCAGAGTAGTGTCATCGGCTTGGTCCCCATGCGATGCCATTAGAGCATTCAGGGCCGTCTTCTGAGGACACTGATAAGTTTTGTGCTTCCCTCCACAAAGAAAACACTTCAAGTTCCCAGGACGTCCTTGAAACCTGGACGAGGAGGAAGCGTCACCATTGTTACGCGGCCTGTAGTACTCCCTCCCAGAATTTGAACTCGAGGTACCACTTGTACTTGCTCCCCCACTCCTGTTCTGGCCATGATCCTAGTCTCCCCCACTTCTAGCTTGGTACCCTCAATTCTTGCCCTTGTTATAATTATTGGAGGATCCCGCTCTTTATTGTGACTGGGAACTAGACTGAGATTGAGCCGGTCGACGCTCGCCTTGCATAGGGGTATAGTCGTTGATACGCTCAGCAGAGGCCATTGCGGAGGCCAAATCTTGAACCCGTTGCCTTTGCAATTCATTCTAGATCCAGGGTTTCAGACCTTCCAAGAAACAAAAGAACTTATCATTTTTAGACATGTCGCGAATATCTAACATCAAGCCTGAGAACCGCTTCACATACTCACGGATGTTGCCGGTCTGCTTTAGTTGCTTTAAACTTCTCCAAGCAATGAACTCAACATTCTCGGGTAAGAACTGAGTCTTCAGCTCTTTCTTCAAGTCATCCCACGTTCCAATAGTACAGTGACAGCTCTGGATCTCAGCATACTTGGTGTGCCACCATAGTTTAGCATCATTGGCGAGGTACATGGTTGCCATCGATACCTTTGCACCTTCACTATCAGGCCTGACCATATTGAAGTACGTCTCCTTATCAAAAAGGAAGTTTTCTACCTCCTTTGCATCCCTCGCTTCCTCGTACGCATTGGGATCGGGAACCTTGATCCTGGGCCAGTCTATACCGCCACCCAAAGGTGTCGGTTCTCCATTTCCAACAACCTTCACTAGGAGATTTACCTTCGAGGAAAGTTCAGCCACCTGATCCAGAGAGTAGCCATATTCCCTTCAACCACTCCTTCTAACGTAACGAGATGTTCGCCCATATGGGCCTGATCATCTGAGAAACGTCCAATCATTCCTCCAAAGTCATCACTTGATCGATAATCCCACTTAGAGCTTGCATCTTTTCCTTTAATTGGTTCAACCGCGTTCGGGTATTCAAGGGTCGGGGATTAACGGATGGTCCTCCCACATGCAAGGCAAGGACCTAGGCGGGGTCGGTAGCATTCGGACCCTCCGCCATCGCAACTGGATCGCTTACAACTAGATCGCTCTGATACCAACTAACACGGACCAACTTAAACTCAAGCTTGGCACATGTGGCACTTAAGACACCTGTCCCAAGTAAACCTAATTACTCATCTCTATCAATCGTTTAGCAATACAATATCGCAAAACATCACATAATCTCAACGTAACACAAATACTGTACAAAGGGTCTTTGAAGGCATCATTTCATTCATATATCAACAACTATTACTAAGCACTATTACAAGCTTAAATTCCTTCTTGGGTGTATTGGATACAAGTCCTCTACATATATAGCAAAATGGGAACCCCCTAAGTTCTAAAAGGAAACATCAAAGTGGATACGAAGCGTACTCCCCCTTTTTTCTAAGCCTACTTTTACAAAAATATGAAACTTTGTACAAGCTTTCTTGCAACCTAAGGATACTACT
>JACGCM010002098.1:0-5000 GCA_014058105.1 Kingdonia uniflora
GTGTTTCCTTTTCCCGGTTAGTGCTGCCTTTTTTGGGACTAAGTCACGGTTAGTGCTGCCTTTTTCTCACGGTTAGTGTTTCCTTTTTTTGGACTGAGTGAAAATGGATCTCTGATGCTTGGTGATGCCTTATAGGCCTTATATGCCATGGTTAGTGCTTGCATTCCCCCATGGGTAGAGCCTCCCATTGCCCGGACGAGGCGATCCCCATGAAAAATGGGTCTCACTAGTAGTGTTTCCTTTTCTCACGGTTAGTGCTGCCTTTTTTGGGACTAAGTCACGGTTAGTGCTGCCTTTTTCTCACGGTTAGTGTTTCCTTTTTTTGGACTGAGTGAAAAATGGGTCTCTGATGCTTTGTGATGCCTTATAGGCCTTATATGCCATGGTTAGTGCTTGCATTCCCCATGGGTAGAGCCTCCCATTGCCCGGACGAGGCGATCCCCATGAAAAATGGTCTCACTAGTAGTGTTTCCTTTTCTCACGGTTAGTGCTGCCTTTTTTGGGACTAAGTCACGGTTAGTGCTGCCTTTTTCTCACGGTTAGTGTTTCCTTTTTTTGGACTGAGTGAAAATGGGTCTCTGATGCTTGGTGATGCCTTATAGGCCTTATATGCCATGGTTAGTGCTTGCATTCCCCCATGGGTAGAGCCTCCCATTGCCCGGACGAGGCGATCCCCATGAAAAATGGGTCTCACTAGTAGTGTTTCCTTTTCTCACGGTTAGTGCTGCCTTTTTTGGGACTAAGTCACGGTTAGTGCTGCCTTTTTCTCACGGTTAGTGTTTCCTTTTTTTGGACTGAGTGAAAAATGGGTCTCTGATGCTTTGTGATGCCTTGTAGCCTTATATGCCATGGTTAGTGCTTGCATTCCCCCATGGGTAGAGCCTCCCATTGCCCGGACGAGGCGATCCCCATGAAAAATGGGTCTCACTAGTAGTGTTTCCTTTTCTCACGGTTAGTGCTGCCTTTTTTGGGACTAAGTCACGGTTAGTGCTGCCTTTTTCTCACGGTTAGTGTTTCCTTTTTTTGGACTGAGTGAAAAATGGGTCTCTGATGGTTTGTGATGCCTTGTAGCCCTTCTATGCCATGGTTAGTGCTTGCATTCCCCCATGGGTAGAGCCTCCCATTGCCCGGACGAGGCGATCCCCATGAAAAATGGGTCTCACTAGTAGTGTTTCCTTTTCTCACGGTTAGTGCTGCCTTTTTTGGGACTAAGTCACGGTTAGTGCTGCCTTTTTCTCACGGTTAGTGTTTCCTTTTTTTGGACTGAGTGAAAAATGGATCTCTGATGCTTGGTGATGCCTTATAGGCCTTATATGCCATGGTTAGTGCTTGCATTCCCCCATGGGTAGAGCCTCCCATTGCCCGGACGAGGCGATCCCCATGAAAATGGGTCTCACTAGTAGTGTTTCCTTTTCTCACGGTTAGTGCTGCCTTTTTTGGGACTAAGTCACGGTTAGTGCTGCCTTTTTCTCACGGTTAGTGTTTCCTTTTTTTGGACTGAGTGAAAAATGGGTCTCTGATGCTTGGTGATGCCTTATAGGCCTTATATGCCATGGTTAGTGCTTGCATTCCCCCATGGGTTGAGCCTCCCATTGCCCGGACGACGCGATCCCCATGAAAAATGGGTCTCACTAGTAGTGTTTCCTTTTCTCACGGTTAGTGCTGCCTTTTTTGGGACTAAGTCACGGTTAGTGCTGCCTTTTTCTCACGGTTAGTGTTTCCTTTTTTTGGACTGAGTGAAAAATGGATCTCTGATGCTTGTGATGCCTTATAGGCCTTATATGCCATGGTTAGTGCTTGCATTCCCCCATGGGTAGAGCCTCCCATTGCCCGGACGAGGCGATCCCCATGAAAAATGGGTCTCACTAGTAGTGTTTCCTTTTCTCACGGTTAGTGCTGCCTTTTTTGGGACTAAGTCACGGTTAGTGCTGCCTTTTTCTCACGGTTAGTGTTTCCTTTTTTTGGACTGAGTGAAAAATGGGTCTCTGATGTTTGTGATGCCTTGTAGCCCTTCTATGGCATGGTTAGTGCTTGCATTCCCCCATGGGTAGAGCCTCCCATTGCCCGGACGAGGCGATCCCCATGAAAAATGGGTCTCACTAGTAGTGTTTCCTTTTCTCACGGTTAGTGCTGCCTTTTTTGGGACTAAGTCACGGTTAGTGCTGCCTTTTTCTCACGGTTAGTGTTTCCTTTTTTTGGACTGAGTGAAAAATGGATCTCTGATGCTTGGTGATGCCTTATAGGCCTTATATGCCATGGTTAGTGCTTGCATTCCCCCATGGGTAGAGCCTCCCATTGCCCGGACGAGGCGATCCCCATGAAAAATGGGTCTCACTAGTAGTGTTTCCTTTTCTCACGGTTAGTGCTGCCTTTTTTGGGACTAAGTCACGGTTAGTGCTGCCTTTTTCTCACGGTTAGTGTTTCCTTTTTTTGGACTGAGTGAAAAATGGGTCTCTGATGCTTGGTGATGCCTTATAGCCTTATATGCCATGGTTAGTGCTTGCATTCCCCCATGGGTAGAGCCTCCCATTGCCCGGACGAGGCGATCCCCATGAAAAATGGGTCTCACTAGTAGTGTTTCCTTTTCTCACGGTTAGTGCTGCCTTTTTTGGGACTAAGTCACGGTTAGTGCTGCCTTTTTCTCACGGTTAGTGTTTCCTTTTTTTGGACTGAGTGAAAAATGGATCTCTGATGCTTGGTGATGCCTTATAGGCCTTATATGCCATGGTTAGTGCTTGCATTCCCCCATGGGTAGAGCCTCCCATTGCCCGGACGAGGCGATCCCCATGAAAAATGGGTCTCACTAGTAGTGTTTCCTTTTCTCACGGTTAGTGCTGCCTTTTTTGGGACTAAGTCACGGTTAGTGCTGCCTTTTTCTCACGGTTAGTGTTTCCTTTTTTTGGACTGAGTGAAAAATGGATCTCTGATGCTTGGTGATGCCTTATAGGCCTTATATGCCATGGTTAGTGCTTGCATTCCCCCATGGGTAGAGCCTCCCATTGCCCGGACGAGGCGATCCCCATGAAAAATGGGTCTCACTAGTAGTGTTTCCTTTTCTCACGGTTAGTGCTGCCTTTTTTGGGACTAAGTCACGGTTAGTGCTGCCTTTTTCTCACGGTTAGTGTTTCCTTTTTTTGGACTGAGTGAAAAATGGGTCTCTGATGGTTTGTGATGCCTTGTAGCCCTTCTATGGCATGGTTAGTGCTTGCATTCCCCCATGGGTAGGGCCTCCCATTGCCCGGACGAAGCGATCCCCATGAAAAATTGGTCTCACTAGTAGTGTTTCCTTTTCTCACGGTTAGTGCTGCCTTTTTTGGGACTAAGTCACGGTTAGTGCTGCCTTTTTCTCACGGTTAGTGTTTCCTTTTTTTGGACTGAGTGAAAAATGGATCTCTGATGCTTGGTGATGCCTTATAGGCCTTATATGCCATGGTTAGTGCTTGCATTCCCCCATGGGTAGAGCCTCCCATTGCCCGGACGAGGCGATCCCCATGAAAAATGGGTCTCACTAGTAGTGTTTCCTTTTCTCACGGTTAGTGCTGCCTTTTTTGGGACTAAGTCACGGTTAGTGCTGCCTTTTTCTCACGGTTAGTGTTTCCTTTTTTTGGACTGAGTGAAAAATGGGTCTCTGATGCTTGGTGATGCCTTGTAGGCCTTATATGCCATGGTTAGTGCTTGCATTCCCCCATGGGTAGAGCCTCCCATTGCCCGGACGAGGCGATCCCCATGAAAAATGGGTCTCACTAGTAGTGTTTCCTTTTCTCACGGTTAGTGCTGCCTTTTTTGGGACTAAGTCACGGTTAGTGCTGCCTTTTTCTCACGGTTAGTGTTTCCTTTTTTTGGACTGAGTGAAAAATGGGTCTCTGATGGTTTGTGATGCCTTGTAGCCCTTCTATGGGATGGTTAGTGCTTGCATTCCCCCATGGGTAGGGCCTCCCATTGCCCGGACGAAGCGATCCCCATGAAAAATTGGTCTCACTAGTAGTGTTTCCTTTTCTCACGGTTAGTGCTGCCTTTTTTGGGACTAAGTCACGGTTAGTGCTGCCTTTTTCTCACGGTTAGTGTTTCCTTTTAGGGACTAAGGGGGGATTTTGGGAGATTTTCCGTGGGGCATCCCCTTGCCATGGGGATTTTTTTGGGGGGTCTCCTAGGACTCCCAAGCACAATAAAGAAAAAAAAAATTATTTTCTTATTATTATTATTTTTTAATTAATTTTCTTAATAAAATCATTAAATAATTAATATAAATTATTTTGGTCGGCGAATTTTTTTTTTTTTGGTTCTAAATTAGCTCTACATCATATCCTTCAAGAAAAACCATATGAAGGTCCGTGAATATCGAGTTAAGATTTTGATAATGCCCAGTACGCTTCGTCTCAACATTTGATGTTTCCTTTTGGAGACTAGCTATTTACTTAGTAGCTATATTAAGGGGGAAGGCCCTCCTGTGCATGGATGGGATTATTTGGGTGAACTTTGTGTGTGTCAGGCATGATCAACCTCTTGATAAACCTCTAAATGAGGGAAAATGAAGGCTCGAATGGGTTGTCTTGGGGACGTATTGCCTTGCTCCACGAGTTATACTTGGATTTTCTGTTTGTGTACCTGGTAACATGGATAATTTCAGCTTGATGTGTTCGGCCAACTGCTTGTCAACCGTGCTTGATTATCCACTCGGATGATCATTTGCGGATATCATGTGGATGACGAATTACACTATAATGGATGAAATTCATGGACGCACCAGCCGCCCGATGTCCCGAACCGATGACCCGAACCGATGTCCCGATCCTGAAACGTTGTAGTTGGTTTTTGAAGAGCTTGGCCCGTGGCTAGTAGGTGTAGGTAAGTCGCTCGGCAATGAGGAAGTAGTGCTTGTTACAAGTAGTGATTGCTACATCTCCCGTAGAGGATTGTCTCTCACTCATCTCCCATAGAGGATTGTCTCGCACGGTCGCCTGGTCATTGCGGCTTACTATCTACTAACGAATGCCGCCTGG
>JACGCM010002098.1:15000-20466 GCA_014058105.1 Kingdonia uniflora
TGCTTGGTGATGCCTTATAGGCCTTATATGCCATGGTTAGTGCTTGCATTCCCCCATGGGTAGAGCCTCCCATTGCCCGGACGAGGCGATCCCCATGAAAAATGGGTCTCACTAGTAGTGTTTCCTTTTCTCACGGTTAGTGCTGCCTTTTTTGGGACTAAGTCACGGTTAGTGCTGCCTTTTTCTCACGGTTAGTGTTTCCTTTTTTTGGACTGAGTGAAAAATGGGTCTCTGATGGTTTGTGATGCCTTGTAGCCCTTCTATGGCATGGTTAGTGCTTGCATTCCCCCATGGGTAGAGCCTCCCATTGCCCGGACGAGGCGATCCCCATGAAAAATGGGTCTCACTAGTAGTGTTTCCTTTTCTCACGGTTAGTGCTGCCTTTTTTGGGACTAAGTCACGGTTAGTGCTGCCTTTTTCTCACGGTTAGTGTTTCCTTTTTTTGGACTGAGTGAAAAATGGATCTCTGATGCTTGGTGATGCCTTATAGGCCTTATATGCCATGGTTAGTGCTTGCATTCCCCCATGGGTAGAGCCTCCCATTGCCCGGACGAGGCGATCCCCATGAAAAATGGGTCTCACTAGTAGTGTTTCCTTTTCTCACGGTTAGTGCTGCCTTTTTTGGGACTAAGTCACGGTTAGTGCTGCCTTTTTCTCACGGTTAGTGTTTCCTTTTTTTGGACTGAGTGAAAAATGGGTCTCTGATGCTTGGTGATGCCTTATAGGCCTTATATGCCATGGTTAGTGCTTGCATTCCCCCATGGGTAGAGCCTCCCATTGCCCGGACGAGGCGATCCCCATGAAAAATGGGTCTCACTAGTAGTGTTTCCTTTTCTCACGGTTAGTGCTGCCTTTTTTGGGACTAAGTCACGGTTAGTGCTGCCTTTTTCTCACGGTTAGTGTTTCCTTTTTTTGGACTGAGTGAAAAATGGATCTCTGATGCTTGGTGATGCCTTATAGGCCTTATATGCCATGGTTAGTGCTTGCATTCCCCCATGGGTAGAGCCTCCCATTGCCCGGACGAGGCGATCCCCATGAAAAATGGGTCTCACTAGTAGTGTTTCCTTTTCTCACGGTTAGTGCTGCCTTTTTTGGGACTAAGTCACGGTTAGTGCTGCCTTTTTCTCACGGTTAGTGTTTCCTTTTTTTGGACTGAGTGAAAAATGGATCTCTGATGCTTGGTGATGCCTTATAGGCCTTATATGCCATGGTTAGTGCTTGCATTCCCCCATGGGTAGAGCCTCCCATTGCCCGGACGAGGCGATCCCCATGAAAAATGGGTCTCACTAGTAGTGTTTCCTTTTCTCACGGTTAGTGCTGCCTTTTTTGGGACTAAGTCACGGTTAGTGCTGCCTTTTTCTCACGGTTAGTGTTTCCTTTTTTTGGACTGAGTGAAAAATGGGTCTCTGATGGTTTGTGATGCCTTGTAGCCCTTCTATGGGATGGTTAGTGCTTGCATTCCCCCATGGGTAGAGCCTCCCATTGCCCGGACGAGCGATCCCCATGAAAAATGGGTCTCACTAGTAGTGTTTCCTTTTCTCACGGTTAGTGCTGCCTTTTTTGGGACTAAGTCACGGTTAGTGCTGCCTTTTTCTCACGGTTAGTGTTTCCTTTTTTTGGACTGAGTGAAAAATGGATCTCTGATGCTTTGTGATGCCTTATAGGCCTTATATGCCATGGTTAGTGCTTGCATTCCCCCATGGGTAGAGCCTCCCATTGCCCGGACGAGGCGATCCCCATGAAAAATGGGTCTCACTAGTAGTGTTTCCTTTTCTCACGGTTAGTGCTGCCTTTTTTGGGACTAAGTCACGGTTAGTGCTGCCTTTTTCTCACGGTTAGTGTTTCCTTTTTTTGGACTGAGTGAAAAATGGATCTCTGATGCTTGGTGATGCCTTATAGGCCTTATATGCCATGGTTAGTGCTTGCATTCCCCCATGGGTAGAGCCTCCCATTGCCCGGACGAGGCGATCCCCATGAAAAATGGGTCTCACTAGTAGTGTTTCCTTTTCTCACGGTTAGTGCTGCCTTTTTTGGGACTAAGTCACGGTTAGTGCTGCCTTTTTCTCACGGTTAGTGTTTCCTTTTTTTGGACTGAGTGAAAAATGGGTCTCTGATGTTTGTGATGCCTTGTAGCCCTTCTATGCCATGGTTAGTGCTTGCATTCCCCCATGGGTAGAGCCTCCCATTGCCCGGACGAGGCGATCCCCATGAAAAATGGGTCTCACTAGTAGTGTTTCCTTTTCTCACGGTTAGTGCTGCCTTTTTTGGGACTAAGTCACGGTTAGTGCTGCCTTTTTCTCACGGTTAGTGTTTCCTTTTTTTGGACTGAGTGAAAAATGGGTCTCTGATGCTTGGTGATGCCTTATAGGCCTTATATGCCATGGTTAGTGCTTGCATTCCCCCATGGGTAGAGCCTCCCATTGCCCGGACGAGGCGATCCCCATGAAAAATGGGTCTCACTAGTAGTGTTTCCTTTTCTCACGGTTAGTGCTGCCTTTTTTGGGACTAAGTCACGGTTAGTGCTGCCTTTTTCTCACGGTTAGTGTTTCCTTTTTTTGGACTGAGTGAAAAATGGGTCTCTGATGGTTTGTGATGCCTTGTAGCCCTTCTATGGCATGGTTAGTGCTTGCATTCCCCCATGGGTAGAGCCTCCCATTGCCCGGACGAGGCGATCCCCATGAAAAATGGGTCTCACTAGTAGTGTTTCCTTTTCTCACGGTTAGTGCTGCCTTTTTTGGGACTAAGTCACGGTTAGTGCTGCCTTTTTCTCACGGTTAGTGTTTCCTTTTTTGGACTGAGTGAAAAATGGGTCTCTGATGGTTTGTGATGCCTTGTAGCCCTTCTATGCCATGGTTAGTGCTTGCATTCCCCCATGGGTAGAGCCTCCCATGCCCGGACGAGGCGATCCCCATGAAAAATGGGTCTCACTAGTAGTGTTTCCTTTTCTCACGGTTAGTGCTGCCTTTTTTGGGACTAAGTCACGGTTAGTGCTGCCTTTTTCTCACGGTTAGTGTTTCCTTTTTTTGGACTGAGTGAAAAATGGGTCTCTGATGGTTTGTGATGCCTTGTAGCCTTCTATGGCATGGTTAGTGCTTGCATTCCCCCATGGGTAGAGCCTCCCATTGCCCGGACGAGGCGATCCCCATGAAAAATGGTCTCACTAGTAGTGTTTCCTTTTCTCACGGTTAGTGCTGCCTTTTTTGGGACTAAGTCACGGTTAGTGCTGCCTTTTTCTCACGGTTAGTGTTTCCTTTTTTTGGACTGAGTGAAAAATGGGTCTCTGATGGTTTGTGATGCCTTGTAGCCCTTATATGCCATGGTTAGTGCTTGCATTCCCCATGGGTAGAGCCTCCCATTGCCCGGACGAGGCGATCCCCATGAAAAATGGGTCTCACTAGTAGTGTTCCTTTTCTCACGGTTAGTGCTGCCTTTTTTGGGACTAAGTCACGGTTAGTGCTGCCTTTTTCTCACGGTTAGTGTTTCCTTTTTTTGGACTGAGTGAAAAATGGGTCTCTGATGCTTGTGATGCCTTATAGGCCTTATATGCCATGGTTAGTGCTTGCATTCCCCATGGGTAGAGCCTCCCATTGCCCGGACGAGGCGATCCCCATGAAAAATGGGTCTCACTAGTAGTGTTTCCTTTTCTCACGGTTAGTGCTGCCTTTTTGGGACTAAGTCACGGTTAGTGCTGCCTTTTTCTCACGGTTAGTGTTTCCTTTTTTTGGACTGAGTGAAAAATGGATCTCTGATGCTTGGTGATGCCTTATAGGCCTTATATGCCATGGTTAGTGCTTGCATTCCCCCATGGGTAGAGCCTCCCATTGCCCGGACGAGGCGATCCCCATGAAAAATGGGTCTCACTAGTAGTGTTTCCTTTTCTCACGGTTAGTGCTGCCTTTTTTGGGACTAAGTCACGGTTAGTGCTGCCTTTTTCTCACGGTTAGTGTTTCCTTTTTTTGGACTGAGTGAAAAATGGGTCTCTGATGCTTTGTGATGCCTTATAGCCCTTCTATGGCATGGTTAGTGCTTGCATTCCCCCTTGGGTAGAGCCTCCCATTGCCCGGACGAGGCGATCCCCATGAAAAATGGGTCTCACTAGTAGTGTTTCCTTTTCTCACGGTTAGTGCTGCCTTTTTTGGGACTAAGTCACGGTTAGTGCTGCCTTTTTCTCACGGTTAGTGTTTCCTTTTTTGGACTGAGTGAAAAATGGGTCTCTGATGCTTGGTGATGCCTTGTAGGCCTTATATGCCATGGTTAGTGCTTGCATTCCCCCATGGGTAGAGCCTCCCATTGCCCGGACGAGGCGATCCCCATGAAAAATGGGTCACTAGTAGTGTTTCCTTTTCTCACGGTTAGTGCTGCCTTTTTGGGACTAAGTCACGGTTAGTGCTGCCTTTTTCTCACGGTTAGTGTTTCCTTTTTTTGGACTGAGTGAAAAATGGGTCTCTGATGCTTGTGATGCCTTGTAGCCCTTCTATGGCATGGTTAGTGCTTGCATTCCCCCATGGGTAGAGCCTCCCATTGCCCGGACGAGGCGATCCCCATGAAAAAATGGGTCTCACTAGTAGTGTTTCCTTTTCTCACGGTTAGTGCTGCCTTTTTTGGGACTAAGTCACGGTTAGTGCTGCCTTTTTCTCACGGTTAGTGTTTCCTTTTTTTGGACTGAGTGAAAATGGGTCTCTGATGGTTTGTGATGCCTTTAGCCCTTTATTGCATGGTTAGTGCTTGCATTCCCCCATGGGTAGAGCCTCCCATTGCCCGGACGAGGCGATCCCCATGAAAAATGGGTCTCACTAGTAGTGTTTCCTTTTCTCACGGTTAGTGCTGCTTTTTTGGGACTAAGTCACGGTTAGTGCCCTTTTTCTCACGGTTAGTGTTTCCTTTTTTGGACTGAGTGAAAAATGGGTCTCTGATGGTTGGTGATGCCTTGTAGCTTATATGCCATGGTTAGTGCTTGCATTCCCCATGGGTAGAGCCTCCCATTGCCCGGACGAGGCGATCCCCATGAAAAATGGGTCTCACTAGTAGTGTTTCCTTTTCTCACGGTTAGTGCTGCCTTTTGGGACTAAGTCACGGTTAGGTGCTGCCTTTTTCTCACGGTTAGTGTTTCCTTTTTTGGTGGACTGAGTGAAAAAATGGGTCTCTGATGGTTTGTGATGCCTTGTAGCCCTTCTATGGGATGGTTAGTGCTTGCATTCCACCATGGGTAGAGCCTCCCATTGCCCGGACGAGGCGATCCCCATGAAAAATGGGTCTCACTAGTAGTGTTTCCTTTTCTCACCGTTAGTGCTGCCTTTTTGGGACTAAGTCACGGTTAGTGTGCCTTTTCTCAGGTTAGTGTTTCCTTTTTTTGGACTGAGTGAAAAATGGGTCTATGATGGTTTGTGATGCCTTGTAGCCCTTCTTATGGATGGTTAGTGCTTGCATTCCCCCATGGGTAGAGCCTCCCATTGCCCGGACGAAGCG
>JACGCM010001748.1:0-13400 GCA_014058105.1 Kingdonia uniflora
TATATATTATATATATAGCGATACTGAGGCGTCGCAACACACTGAGAAATGCCGTTCTTAACCTCCACGAAGAAAAAATTCGTGAAAACCACCCTCAATAAAATGGTCTAAGAGGAATTAGGAATCATCGTCACATCGACGACAACAGAGAATAACCTCATCGGCTAATCATAACCTACGGATTTATCTAGTAGCTAAAATCATATTATTGAGGTTTTACTAACTTATCAAACTCTTAAATGCTCCGTCTAAGGTAATGATACAACGGATAAAGTAAAGTGTCATAAGCAATTAACCCACATACTAACCTAGTCACAAATATAATGTACTAAACTATGCATTTCTATAACTCACGAATCACATAATAATCTAGTTATTCAGGAAAATAAAACTCGCTTGTAACCCGATGAAATGCTCTAGCAAAATCAATCTGAGCAAGCAACCCGAAGCTTCAACGACAGCATCTCGCGGATATGCCAACCGAATCACGGAACAACCCAACCGCAACACCGCAGCCATCACCACAACCCAAACAACACCATCACCGTCAAACCCAACACCTGCAACCATTACAACTCCGTAAATCAACAAAACCCAATAACCAAAAAACCTTAAAATTACCCCACGATCACAAACCCTAAAACTGAGGGTTCCACCTAAACCGAAATTGGAACAAATCGCTCGAATCGCAGGACCACTAACCGCTATGCCACATCAATCGTACGCACCCAACCAATCACCACCACCAAATAACCAAATCCTCCTGCAATCACAACCCACAATAGAACCCAATACCTACGATTATCACAAACGCCTTAAACCCCAAATCACCAACAATGAGAACCAAAACAAACCCCACAATCACAAACCTTGAAATCATACCCTACGCCGAATCGAACAAAAATGGATGTAAAGGAATAGAGAATTTCTCACATAGGATAATGACTGAGATCGCGGCGAAGCTTGGCGAGGAATCTGGAGCGAGGGAACGAATTTGATAAGAGTTTGGGTAAGAGGGGAGGATTTGAGCTTGGGATGGATTTGGGTTTGAGTTTGGGAGAGGAGAGAGAGAAAAAAAAAGTTTTAAAACAACCAAAACCCGTTTTTAGGCTTAAAAGGAAAAGCTGATTTTTTTGTTCACCAGAAATATTCGAATATTTTTCCCCTGCCAAACATATTCTAGTAAGATAAAAAAATATTCGAATATATTTTCTCTGCCAAAAATATTCGTATAAGATAAAAAAATATTCGAATATAGGGAATCTTTTCTGAACAGTGAATAGAAACTGTAAGAAGGAAAACCCTGAAAACCTAACGGCCTACCCCGGACACCCCGAATCATACCAAACCACCAACACCACCACACAAACACTACTGCAAACCCAACAAAGGTTTCCCAAGGTATAAACACCACCTCCACCGCCTCACGACCACCAAAACGCCTAAACCCCCGAAAAGAAATCTTTGCTCGGAAACTCTGAAAACCTCTCGGCCAATCCAATGGCTCACAAGAACCACACCAAACCACAAACACATCAAGAAAATATCACCACCAACCCATCGAGGGGTTCCCAAGGCCACAACGCCACCTCCTCCTCCGAATAACCACCATACCACCGAAACTACATAAAAGGAATCTAACATACAAAACCTGCCGAAAAGAATAAATGGATGCATAACGGGTGAAAAAGTACATGCAGAATATATACGGAATATATTTGCGGAACTTAACGTGGAGGAATAATAATAATAATACTTAATAATAAATAAATAAAATAGCCCGAAAATCCGGGACATTACATATAGGGTGGTGACAAAAAGATTAGTAAGGATGAATTTGTCAACGGACTCGCAGAGTGGCTTGATGAATTAGTTGGCAATTAACCAAAATTTACCTAAACATATATAACCATTGCTATATATGTGAGAATGCGACGGAGCTGGATATATCGATAAACTAATCCAACCTCCTTGCTTGATTGCGTAGGGAACTGTTAGGATTCCTACCCTGCAAAGAACATTAATCCCTAACGAAAATCATAGTCATTAGTTTCAAATGTTTGGCCGAACTTAATGACCGGAAAATGCATTATAAGAGAATATCAATGCCTACTGAAAATAGTTTGTTTCGATTATATGGAAGGAAGTAAATGCAATATTTTGTCTTGGTACATAAATACTTCAACCACTTGAAGAAAAACTATCAGGGAAGGATAGAAAGATACACATCTACCTTATAAACATAAGGAAGAACATTGTAACAATAGTAGATATCTGAATGATCTTTTAGTTCTTCAAAGTTTGGGGTTTTACCATTAAGCACTGCTTGCGCATAAGAACATTGTTAGGTTGGTGGCGGCAGGTCAGGATAAGAGAACCCTTGGGATGGATAACGCCTTGGTGTTGGTGGGTGGAAGTTCATCTTTTCCAAAACTTGGTGTAGGAATTAATGGATTAATCAATGAAGAATCATCATCCATGACTTTCCACCCACCTGGAAACCCAAAAGCGTGGTTACAATTATCATGGGATCATAACAAAATACATAAAATTCGTACTTACAGCAACAACATAGTCTCTTACAACAATCGCTAGGATATCTCTTTTTGAAGACGATCCTTAGTGCTCTTTTTGAATACGATTCGCAGCAATCTTACTCAAAGCCTGAAAATGGAACACCAATTTGGGTAATTAGAAGCAAAATTGGGGATGAAACTGTAAAAATTAGGCACAATTAGAGAGAGAGATAACATGAATGGGGATGGAATTGTAAAAATTTGGGCACAATTAGAGAGAGAGAGAGATGGACCTTGCGAGCATGGGCAGAAGAAGTCGTCATGGCTGAGTCGGGGTTGAGAGAAAGATAGAGCAGAAGAAAGAGTCGGCTTTGGAGAGATGAAGAGTCGGGCTTAGTTAAGAGCTTTCCGTGTTTTGTCGAAACTACCCCTAGGTAATGAGAGTAAAAGTAATCTAGGCCGCCCATCTCCCTCATTTCCACAAATCCAATCCCCTCTTTATCCTTGAGACAATGACGAATATGTCTATACGAAAAACACCGTTGCCTAATGTGTAATAGATGTTATGTGCTTGCAGATTTGAAGGATCTGGTTTCAATTTCAACATCAATATAGATGTTTTTTAGTGGTTCACTTAAGTATTACAAAGAGTTCACTTAAAGTACTTTTAAGGGCCTTCTTATCTATATATCTTGTACTTCAACAAGGATCATGGATGAGATATGTTGCCTGATCTTCATTAGTTGGTAATTAACGATCAACGAGTACATAAATTCCCCTGTTCTTATTATTACTGTCTTAGAACAATTCAGTAATCTCTACATTTAACCTAATTCTCAACGGGCTCATTAACCCTAAGAATTTCCTATGACCTTATTATTTGTACTAATCCTACACTAGATTCAAGTCGAACCATTTACTTTAAGCCGATAACCTCGAATCCTCTCCAAGCACCACTTAAACCTTTCTGTCACCTCGGTTCCTCCATCTTCAAGCAACATATGTTCCTGGAATAACACTTCTACTTTAATTTTGGATTCACTTCCCTTTGGCCGTACTGATGAGTATTTGACTAATAAGGCAAGGCACCGGCCTTTCTATTTATTGAGATCTTTCGATTAAACTCATACCAAGTGTCAATAGGCCTTTACAGCTAGCACCCTCTAGTTGTTATGTCGTGGTCGGAGCGTAGATTTTTCTAGAACCGTGCGACAAATTTGGGGCTTATAAGTTATATTCTTAGAATCTGGACTGTAAGATATAGGTGCATTTCAAAAATTAAGTTGTTCATTTTAAGCTCAGTTCTCTTTTTGTAGTCAGTGCTCAAAAATTACTTGATTTCACCATTATGATCCTTGACTGATTAAAAAGTAAAAACAGCAAACACACACATTGGACTTCAACTGGTCTAGAGCTGGAGTTTTTGACCAACCAAGAACAAATCTTAAGCCAATCTCCTCTTAAAGTTCCCTTCTCTCTCTCTCTCACTCTCTCTCTGATGAGTTGTTAGTAAGAAGTTTCCCCTCTCCTTTTCACCCTTGAATACAAGAATAAAGAAACAACTGGAAAAGAGAAGAGTTTCACTCAGTTGGTTTCTTGTTGCTGGAGTTTTAGCCCTTATATATAAATCCTTTTGTCCCCCAAATCATTTACCTGGCAAATACTCTCGCAGAAGAACGATGGGCAGAGGAAAACTGGAAATGAAGAAAATAGAGAAAGATAGTACTCGTCAAGTCACCTTTTGTAAGCGACGCAATGGCATACTCAAGAAGGCCTTCGATTTATCTATTCTTTGCGACGCGGAGATTGCACTCATCATCTTCTCCAACAAGGGAAGGCTCTATGAGTTCTCCACAAACAACAAGTGATTGATCTTTTCTCTCCAACTATATATATTCATATTTTATAATCACTATTAGATGATCTCTCTTTGGGATGGTTATATATATTTTTATGGTCTAAATGTTTTTGTAGTCTGAAAGAGAGAATTATATTTGGTTTTTCAATATAGAGGATTTTTTGGCCTTGAAATTTGGGTCTTTCATTATGAGGATCGATTGTTTAAATAGAAGTAGAACAAGTTTGGCCTTGAAATTTATCTATTAAGCTTGTGTTTGGTCCAATATTTCTTGTAATTTTAGGAACACAAATCTCATAGAGTTATTCTTAAAATTTGATGTGCTTGATTCTTCTTATATGTTGTTTCTTTCATGTTTTATACTTGAAATTTGTAATTTCTGTAAGTAGATATTTGAGAGGCTGTTATGTAAGAATGGTAGAATTGCGAGTACTTGAGAGGGAGAGTTAGTATAAGTTTCCTCTATGTCTTCTTAGGTATGATCTGCTTTATTCTTGACTTGGTTATAGTTTTGTGCTTTCCTCATATATGTTGCAAAAATTTGTGATTTGTTAATCCAGACTTTCTTCCCCCATCACCCCATCAATCAAGGTCTGGGTACCGAAAATCACTTGAGTGTCCTCCAATTTCTGGTTTTGTCCTCTTTTTAGTTTTTGCTTGGCTTCAGTGTTGGGCTCTCTCTCTCTCTCACTCAGAAACACCCTTTGAAGCTGTCACTTTATGGTTAGCCCATTCTTTTTCATCACTTGACATTTCCTTAACACTGAAACAATTAATGTTTAGAAGAGAGTCTCATCAAAATAACATATTTTGAGGGTTTCACAGAAATCACTTTTTTTTATGCTTGTCATGAATTAGTATAAATACAAGAGATTGAGACCTAAATTGAGGTTAATGGGTAGAAATATATTCTGCTTTTGGAGTATATTTAGTCACAAAAATCACTTCTTTTCTTATCATTTTTTCTGCTTAATCATTTGATTTAATGAGAACATAGAGCTAGGTGAAGGAATGCTTATCTTGAAGAAGACAAAAGCTCATGAATTATTATAAATACAAGAGATTGAGACCTAAATTGAGGTTAATGGGTAGAAATATATTCTGCTTTTGGAGTATATTTAGTCACAAAAATCACTTCTTTTCTTATCATTTTTTCTGCTTAATCATTTGATTTAATGAGAACATAGAGCTAGGTGAAGGAATGCTTATCTTGAAGAAGACAAAAGCTTTCCCTTCAAATCCTCAGTGCCCATGTCCATAGAGATATCTTCCCTTCTATCCGTCATCAAGGTTAAAACTTTGAATATTGTACCTGTTGAAGGCTTAAGCTGAAACAGGAAATACTTGGATGGAGAAAAAAACCAATGACAGGGTCTTAAATCTGTAATCATGACTGTAAACTGTCAGCTCTTGGGAGGAAAAAGATAGAGAGATAAAGAGTCCTAGGGTTCAGAGAGAGAGAGAGAAAGAGAGAGAGAGACACTGTTGGGTTTGAATATCTGAGAGGACAGTAAAAGAAAAAGTTGGAGTTAAAGGGCTGGGAAGAAATTTAGGGTTTTGGGAGATTACAGTCTTTGGAATCTTTGTACTAACATCAAGCAACGTGGCAAACATCTAGCCATGGAAATGACTTAACCAATCATAGGAGGACTTGAGATGCCAACATGGAAGTATCCCATGAAGAATCAGGACCAAGGAATTACACTATTACAGGTATCCAGAAGAAAAAAAAAGGGGGTATCACTCAGTGATGTGCTGTTGTTTTTGGGTTTAAGGATTAGATCAGGTTGATCTATATGATTGTTCTGCAGTCATCATTAGATTTTAGATTACTATCATTTCTCTTTAAAGTTGAGAGCATGATCTAAACATGTCTCCATGGCTGAGATCTGAACTAGTATGAACTTGGTTTTTGTAATGCGAGCAGTATGCAAGGAATAATTGTGAGGTATAAGAAGGATCATGGACAGTCCTCCGACAGTGCCATCTCTCTTTCTCAGGCCAACACTCAGGTATAACTATTTGATTTTTTGTGTGCATATTTCTACAAATGAATCATCAGTTGAATTTCAATTATGCTAGTCCTTTTCTTATTGCAAGCTATATTCTACTCTAGTCAAATAATAAACACACTATTTGGAAATAAATTCATTAGCTAAATTGTTTATCATGGATGGAAGTATTGGAATTAAAGTAACAAATGCTTCTTAGAGGAATCAATCAACAGATAAATTGATTTGGTCATTAATTTGCAGTGCCAAGTCGGTTGAGGTACATAATGCAGAATATCCCACTGCAGCACAAGCATATTTTGTAGCTCATATCGACATGTACTTACTGGTGGACTATATATTAACATGTAGCAACGTGCACGATCCAGCTAATTGGCTACCTTCAATATATATTAGCTAAATCTTAATTACACTGTCCAAAGAATTAGGATTAACCTTACATCGTTTCGCTTGCTTAATCCTTCTAGTCTCTAGATAAAGAATATGTGCAGAAGGGTAGGCACCCGTTGTTTTAATTTTTTCCAGCCGATATAGATGTCAGAAATACATTTCTGCTTTCATCCATTTTGGCATACTAAGCATATAAAGAATGTCAAGATTGTTAACGATATTCTTAAAATATATTTAATGCAGTTCTACCAGCAAGAGGCCATCAAAATGCGCCAACAGATTACACAATTAGAAAACACAAACAGGTGATCAGATGCTCTGAATTGGTGTTAAACTTCTGATACAATTAAATGAAATAAAATATGTTAATAATATATGTTTTCTTTGATCTCTTCTAGGCATTTGATGGGTTGCAATTGGCTCAATGAGTATTAAAGAGCTTAAACAATTGGAGACTAGATTAGAGAAAAGCCTCAACCGAATCAGATCCAAGAAGGTTAAAGTCATTTAGTCTTTATCCCGTGAATCTTTATCATTTTTCCCACTTTATGTTGTTCATACGCTGTTCTCACTAGCGGTATTCAAATTTGACCAGAATGAGAAATTTTTCGAGGAGCTCCAATACATGCAAAAGAGGGTAACTATCTACGTACTCTGCAAATAACTTTCCATCACTCTCTAAAACAATATTTAATTGTGTCAGAAGCTTTAATTACCAAACGTTTGCCATTATGTTTGAATTTCTTGACAAACCTAATCCCTTACTTACAAAAGGTGCGCATAATATTGCAGGAAGCAGAGTTAGACCAAGATAATAGATATCTAGAAAGAAAGGTTATTTTCCCTCCTTTTCCCCCTGTCGATCTTTATCGATGTGTTACCGACTCTATTTACTTTAGTAACGTAAAATAATCTTTATGGATTAGTAGATTGCTGAGAGACAACAGTCAATGAACCTGCAAGCGGCAAATGCGTACCAAGTGAAGGTATCTCAATCTATTTATTTCTGCTTTCATGCTGGGAAGATTATGATTATATAGTGCACAAGTTGTTGAGTCACATGCCGCGGAAGCCAAAACTCCAACTCAATTTGGTAAGCAATGAACAAACAACAATCTAAAGGAATACACAATAGCAATCACACACAAAGTTTAAGGTGGTTCGACAATTGTCTACGTCCATATCGTACAAGAGAGAGAGAGTTTATTCAAGATCCAAGGTTACAATCACTCAAAGCAATTGGAGGTTTCTCTCAAGGATTTCCTCTCAATTGATCTCACCAAGGTTAGCTTCAAAAGAAACCTAAGTTCCCCTGGGGAACTATTAACAATCGCTCATATCTCAAGGCAAGTCAAGGGTTCCAAACAAATCTCAAAATTAAGTATTACCGATGTCTGTTCGAAGAGACAATTACAGACCCATTTTATTTGAACAAAAAACCAAGTCTATTCGAACTATCAAGGTTCCGGGTGGTTCTATTCCAATAGACCCGAAGTCTGTTCGAAAAAGTTTGATCGAACAGACCCAAAGTCTATTCGAACATAAAAAAGAGTAGCCTCAGACAAGTAAACTGCTATAACATTTTCTTGATGCTTAGGTGGATGCGACCGAGAGAGAACAGCAGATGGCTCTCATAATAGCCAACGAATACGAGGCCATGAACTTGAACAATTTTAGCTCGCAGATCTACTACCCAGCAGTAAGTCAACAAAGTGGTCAGTATACCCAGACAATTTCGGAGCAAACATTCCTACATCTCCGGTAAGCATTTTTGTACATACAAAAATTTGGTACATCTCGGGTCTGTGTTTTAATTCATAAAGAAATCTATCACCATCTACTCCTGTAATCTCCCTCCCCTTCACCACAGATTTAGCCTACTTTTTGTTTGGTCTTCCCAATTTCTTTATGTTTGTTTTGAATCTTGTATTTGAATCTATTAATGTTTGGTTAATATGATTGCTTTCGGCTATTTTGCAGGACAACCTCGTCGGCATCAACGTATGATAGGATTGGCGAAAGTTCAATGAATTTGCCCAATATATTCTAAATTATTTACGAGGTCAGTCAGTTGTAAGTGACATACTTATAATAGAATGAATAGGGTTGGAGATACATTTTCTTTTCATTTTTGGCCTGATTTGGATATATATATACAGGTAACTTTTCCGAATGACCAATGTTTCTGAAATTTCCAGCTTCATCGCAATTTTACAAGTGATGTCTGTTTTGGATTTTCTGTGTTACTATGACTATGTGCAAACTGAACATAGTATGTCATGTATTTGTTTGTTTGATGCATTTGTGTGTCTAGGCTTATATCATTCCTTATTAAGAAAACTTGTTCGCAACTATGTGCTTATCGTGCCTGAGATATTACACATGAAACTTGTAGTTCCTTACAAACACTGTTGGTAGATTTTCATAGTATGTCCAGATTGCATTGTATATGTGGTTATTTTGATATGTTCTTACTACTGTAGTAATGTTTCATTGATCAGGTTCATAAAACAAAGCCATCATACATCTGGTGATGGTCTAAAATGGCAATACCTCATATATTGATGATTTGTTCTTCCACGTTTTTCAAAAGCAAAATGGATCAGGCCTTTGAAATATTGTGCTGCTACTTTTTCACCGGCTCACAAGGCACTAAAGAATTAAGGCCTCTAGAGGTGTCTCAAAGTCTGGTACTTTCCGTACTATCATGAATAGTTTGATGGCTCAAGAGAAATCCACTGTCACGCCCCAAAATCAAGTAATCGGTAGCTAGACGAATTACTGAGATTCGAGGATGTGCAGGTCGGGGAATCTAAGGATTCGCCCCACGAACAGCCGAGCCGTAGACAAATTCTGGCCCAGTCATTCACAATAGTATCACAAATGAGTAATAAGGAAAAACAGAAACAGCGGAAGACTAAGATAACAATATCTAAACGTAAGATTCTACAAGCCTCTACACAGCAAGCCCAACAGTAGTAACTGGAGAATGAGCATCCAGCTCAGCTCCTCAAAGATTAACACAACAACAACTAAAACCTGAAACAACCTGTTACTGAAAGGGGGATGCGAGAGTGAGCAAACAACGAGCTCACTAACTCCCAAGAATAGCTAGACGATTATACTAACAAATGAGATGGATACAAATATTAATGATAATAGGATATAATAATATCTAACGATAAACAATGTATATGTATACATATATATATGATGACTAATAGGCATCTAATAGGTATATAACTAGTCTAATGATTATATCAAACTATACTATAAATATATACATACATATCTCGTGCAAAGGAGTGCTGAGACTATAACTGCACTCCAGTTCCAAGGACTACTAACTACTAACTACACTCTAATCACTACCGTGGCCCTCAGTGCCACACGCAACTAACCTACCTCAGGAATACAATAACGCACGAGGGTAAACAACCTTCGGCCAGCTACAATCTAACCGGGTTATCCAAACCCCAACAAGGTACAACCCCGAAGCTACCACAAGCTAAGCGAGATTGCCCATAACCAAAAACTAGCCTAAAGCTCACGACAACCAACCAGACTAATTAACCTAATAACTTAATTAGATACAGAAGAGGGAGGAATAGATGCAGAAAGGAGAGGAATCGATAAAGAAGGAAGATGAATCTAATTACACAGTAAATCAATTAGGAGAAGAGGAAATTATATAAGAGAAGAAGAATATGATGAACTAGGATAATCCCATAATTATCCCAATGCAATAATATGTTATGATGATGATATGATGGAATGAGATAATCTTATGATTGTCCCAAGTGTAGAAGATTTTATATTAAACATAATGCAGAAGGGTTATGGATTTCTAATAGAAGAACCTACGAATTAGAAGTATGCAGAGATGCAATGATATTCTTGATGATTATGATGATGATGATGATGATGATGTTATGATGCAGAATGATTTAGCAATGTCAACCCAAAGGGCTAGCCCCCAAGACTAAAGTGGGTTGACAACCACTGAAAAATGATTTACCTTACAGGATATGGTTGGATACAAGGGTACGATGTACTGCACTAACTCGACCAGACTATGAGGATATTACCTCAATCAACCAAATCCCACGGAGCCAACATCCGAACTATATATACATTCAGAGGTTTCAACCTCCAGGATAAGCCCTGTACCGGATTGTAAATACTGTCTCATACCATCCCACACTCCCGAATTGGTGACTAGGTATAATAGTATCTATCCTGAACCCACCTTCTATTTTAACCCGATTTAAGGAATCCCTGAACCTCTAGAGGGTCAGCCGATGAGAAGTTATTTATGTATTCAATCACAGTAAGATAAGGAGAGAATATGTTACCTATGGATGTGAGCAAAAATCCTAAAGACTGAAACACAACTGTTGTTAACAAGGCCAGTACACAATAGGATAACTACCTGTCTGAGAGCATGGCAACCAAGCCTAACACTGATGCCCACCTGTGACTTAGTTGCACCATCTAAACCTAGATGAAATAACCACTTAACCGTCACGGCACCTAAATAACATCAGTCTCTAAGATTCCACAAAGCAATATGATTACCATCAAGTACAGCAGTACTCTAGCTGTCAACACAGACTAGTACTCATGCGGTGACCTACAAGTGTCCAATAAGTAGTCAACAATCCCCAATAACAAAACTGCCTCACAATACTCCTAATCATGTACATAATTCACCAGCACGGATGTACAGGAACCGGATTCAATAGGAGGTTTCAGCCGCATTCCAACATCTCGGGTGATGTACAACTTCTTAAACCCCCTGGCTCAGCCGCGTACCTCACTGCACTATGTTGTCTTGCTGCCTCTTAGATGACGGAAGGGAACACAGCCCTAACAGCTTCATCCCGGGGAAGGAAGGCTTACGAGTAAGCTCTATTATCTCTACGAATCATGAGGATTATAAGTGTCACAACACGATAAGTAAACAATCCTAAGGAAAACTATCGAAAATTCAACATCCACGACCAACTACCACGGACAAGCCGTCTGCTCACCACCAATAACTAACAGTCCAGGAGATACCACACTCCCACATGGAATCTAATATTCCAAACAACCACCAATCACGACGACAGTGCTCAAGGACCAGGCCTCGAGAACATAGAGTACACCTAGACTAGCCCAAAGACTAATCAAAACAATAGTAGGCAAAAGGATGAGCTCTGAATTGAAACCATGTCTTACTGAAGTTATGTCGCCCCAAGACTACCCAGGAACAAAATCATGCAAACAAAACTAACCAAGGTGTTATACTATAAGGTGAGAACTATAGTCTCTGAACTACACTATCACAGAGAAATGGCGGCTAGACCACAGTCGTCCATAAATCTTCACTAATTGTCAAACCAAGTTACTAGTGCCCAGAAACAAGTTGGGAACCCTAATGACTAACCAACAATACCACACTCCATTTTTATATATATATATATAATATATATATATATATATATATATACTATATAAAGCGACGCTGAGGCATCGCAACACAATGAAAAATGCCTTATTCTCTACCTCAACGAAGAAATGATTCGGAATAACCACCCTAAATGAAATCGGTCTAAGAGGAATCTCAGGAGTCATCATCACATTGACGATAACAGAGAATAACCTCATCTTGCCAATCATAACCTACGGATTCTATCAAGTAACTAAACTCGCATTATTGTGGGTTTTACTAACTTATCAAACCATTAAATGCTCTCGTCTAAGGTATGCTAAACGGATATCCAGTAAAGTGTCCTAAGCAATTAACCGATATACTAACCTAATCACAAATATAATATGTTATACTAGGCATTTTTATAACTCACAAATCTGGATAATAGTCTAGTTATTTATGAAGATTAAACTTGCCCGACAAAACCACGCTCGGAGCGACAATCTCAGCGAAACTGTCCAAACTGCACCCGAGCAAAATTGTGCTACGCGAATCGACTTCCAGAACTTCAAATCTATCACGGAAAAGACCGGGAACACCACAACATCAGCCACTATCAAGGCCAGGAGCCCAATCGCAATTCCAACAAAGGATACCTGCCCAAACTGCATTTCAGATCTGCACCACGACTGAATTCAATAACAAAATTGCATCGAAACCCACGGTCCACCGCGCTACGCTGCGCTACTCCGATCACCCACAATCAAATGAAGATATGCCACTTTAAGCCCACTGAATCAGCCGCCAAACAATCACTCTCCCGGCATTCGAAGAGGGTAAAAGTGCCCTTACTCTTCCTCTAGAACAACAGTAATCTGGGCAACAATTTCTGAACCAAAACGGCCACAATTATTGGCTCAGGCAACCCTCCCAAAAATGGCAACAACTACTACCTAGAAACACCACCAATCCTCCTCTTCCCAACCACACTAACCCCCAATCATACCACCGAACATCTGTAAGAAAATCCTATCATTTAAGTCACCCAAGCATCAACAATTCAACCCACACAATCACCGCCACCGGTCAACACATGCGATAACCCAATCAAACACCCCACAATTCTTTAACAATGGTCAAAACCCATCAAACATTTCACTATTACAAGCCATAAAACTGAAATTAGCCACCAAGCCCGATTGTCACAA